>JARPMR010000022.1:2187211-2479017 GCA_029955525.1 Oeneis ivallda | reverse complement strand
ATGAAGCAAGATGAACAGCAGCATGAAGCACATGTTGATGACTCCGTTGGTGAGGTCGTTGGCGGTGCAATCGAATCCAGTAACGCGTCCAGCTGAGCCTGCAGCACTGGAGCGTCTTGGCAGTGTACAACTAAGGAGTTGAAGCTATTACCTGATGAGGAATCTCGGAACAGCAGCATGAAGCACATGTTGATGACTCCGTTGGTGAGGTCGTTGGCGGTGCAATCGAACTCCAGTAACGCGTCCCAGCTGAGCCTGCAGCACTGGGAGCGTCTTGGCAGATGTACAACTAAGGAGTTGAAGCTATTACCTGATGAGATCTCGGAACAGCAGCATGAAGCACATGTTGATGACTCCGTTGGTGAGGTCGTTGGCGGTGCAATCGGAACTCCCAGTACGCGTCCAGCTGAGCCTGCAGCACTGGGAGCGTCTTGGCAGTGTACAACTAAGGAGTTGAAGCTATTACCTGATGAGATCTCGGAACAGCAGCATGAAGCACATGTTGATGACTCCGTTGGTGAGGTCGTTGGCGGGTGCAATCGAAACTCCAGTAACGCGTCCAGCTGAGCCTGCAGCACTGGGAGCGTCTTGGCAGTGTACAACTAAGGAGTTGAAGCTATTACCTGATGAGATCTCGGAACAGCAGCATGAAGCACATGTTGATGACTCCGTTGGTGAGGTCGTTGGCGGTGCAATCGAACTCCAGTAACGCGTCCAGCTGAGCCTGCAGCACTGGGAGCGTCTTGGCAGTGTACAACTAAGGAGTTGAAGCTATTACCTGATGAGATCTCGGAACAGCAGCATGAAGCACATGTTGATGACTCCGTTGGTGAGGTCGTTGGCGGTGCAATCGAACTCCAGTAAACGCGTCCAGCTGAGCCTGCAGCACTGGGAGCGTCTTGGCAGTGTACAACTAAGGAGTTGAAGCTATTACCTGATGAGATCTCGGAACAGCAGCATGAAGCACATGTTGATGACTCCGTTGGTGAGGTCGTTGGCGGTGCAATCGAACTCCAGTAACGCGTCCAGCTGAGCCTGCAGCACTGGGAGCGTCTTGGCAGTGTACAACTAAGGAGTTGAAGCTATTACCTGATGAGATCTCGGAACAGCAGCATGAAGCACATGTTGATGACTCCGTTGGTGAGGTCGTTGGCGGTGCAATCGAACTCCAGTAACGCGTCCAGCTGAGCCTGCAGCACTGGGAGCGTCTTGGCAGTGTACAACTAAGGAGTTGAAGCTATTACCTGATGAGATCTCGGAACAGCAGCATGAAGCACATGTTGATGACTCCGTTGGTGAGGTCGTTGGCGGTGCAATCGAACTCCAGTAACGCGTCCAGCTGAGCCTGCAGCACTGGGAGCGTCTTGGCAGTGTACAACTAAGGAGTTGAAGCTATTACCTGATGAGATCTCGGAACAGCAGCATGAAGCACATGTTGATGACTCCGTTGGTGAGGTCGTTGGCGGTGCAATCGAACTCCAGTAACGCGTCCAGCTGAGCCTGCAGCACTGGGGAGCGTCTTGGCAGTGTACAACTAAGGAGTTGAAGCTATTACCTGATGAGATCTCGGAACAGCAGCATGAAGCACATGTTGATGACTCCGTTGGTGAGGTCGTTGGCGGTGCAATCGAACTCCAGTAACGCGTCCAGCTGAGCCTGCAGCACTGGGAGCGTCTTGGCAGTGTACAACTAAGGAGTTTGAAGCTATTACCTGATGAGATCTCGGAACAGCAGCATGAAGCACATGTTGATGACTCCGTTGGTGAGGTCGTTGGCGGTGCAATCGAACTCCAGTAACGCGTCCAGCTGAGCCTGCAGCACTGGGAGCGTCTTGGCAGTGTACAACTAAGGAGTTGAAGCTATTACCTGATGAGATCTCGGAACAGCAGCATGAAGCACATGTTGATGACTCCGTTGGTGGTGAGGGTCGTTGGGCGGTGCAATCGAACTCCAGTAACGCGTCCCAGCTGAGCTGCAGCACTGGGAGCGTCTTGGCAGTGTACAACTAAGGAGTTGAAGCTATTACCTGATGAGATCTCGGAACAGCAGCATGAAGCACATGTTGATGACTCCGTTGGTGAGGTCGTTGGCGGTGCAATCGAACTCCAGTAACGCGTCCAGCTGAGCCTGCAGCACTGGGAGCGTCTTGGCAGTGTACAACTAAGGAGTTGAAGCTATTACCTGATGAGATCTCGGAACAGCAGCATGAAGCACATGTTGATGACTCCGTTGGTGAGGTCGTTGGCGGTGCAATCGAACTCCAGTAACGCGTCCAGCTGAGCCTGCAGCACTGGGAGCGTCTTGGCAGTGTACAACTAAGGAGTTGAAGCTATTACCTGATGAGATCTCGGAAACAGCAGCATGAAGCACATGTTGATGACTCCGTTGGTGAGGTCGTTGGCGGTGCAATCGAACTCCAGTAACGCGTCCAGCTGAGCCTGCAGCACTGGGAGCGTCTTGGCAGTGTACAACTAAGGAGTTGAAGCTATTACCTGATGAGATCTCGGAAACAGCAGCATGAAGCACATGTTGATGACTCCGTTGGTGAGGTCGTTGGCGGTGCAATCGAACTCCAGTAACGCGTCCAGCTGAGCCTGCAGCACTGGGAGCGTCTTGGCAGTGTACAACTAAGGAGTTGAAGCTATTACCTGATGAGATCTCGGAACAGCAGCATGAAGCACATGTTGATGACTCCGTTGGTGAGGTCGTTGGCGGTGCAATCGAACTCCAGTAACGCGTCCAGCTGAGCCTGCAGCACTGGGAGCGTCTTGGCAGTGTACAACTAAGGAGTTGAAGCTATTACCTGATGAGATCTCGGAACAGCAGCATGAAGCACATGTTGATGACTCCGTTGGTGAGGTCGTTGGCGGTGCAATCGAACTCCAGTAACGCGTCCAGCTGAGCCTGCAGCACTGGAGCGTCTTGGCAGTGTACAACTAAGGAGTTGAAGCTATTACCTGATGAGATCTCGGAACAGCAGCATGAAGCACATGTTGATGACTCCGTTGGTGAGGTCGTTGGCGGTGCAATCGAACTCCAGTAACGCGTCCAGCTGAGCCTGCAGCACTGGGGAGCGTCTTGGCAGTGTACAACTAATGGAGTTGAAGCTATTACCTGATGAGATCTCGGAACAGCAGCATGAAGCACATGTTGATGACTCCGTTGGTGAGGTCGTTGGCGGTGCAATCGAACTCCAGTAACGCGTCCAGCTGAGCCTGCAGCACTGGGAGCGTCTTGGCAGTGTACAACTAAGGAGTTGAAGCTATTACCTGATGAGATCTCGGAACAGCAGCATGAAGCACATGTTGATGACTCCGTTGGTGAGGTCGTTGGCGGTGCAATCGAACTCCAGTAACGCGTCCAGCTGAGCCTGCAGCACTGGGAGCGTCTTGGCAGTGTACAACTAAGGAGTTGAAGCTATTACCTGATGAGATCTCGGAACAGCAGCATGAAGCACATGTTGATGACTCCGTTGGTGAGGTCGTTGGCGGTGCAATCGAACTCCAGTAACGCGTCCAGCTGAGCCTGCAGCACTGGGAGCGTCTTGGCAGTGTACAACTAAGGAGTTGAAGCTATTACCTGATGAGATCTCGGAACAGCAGCATGAAGCACATGTTGATGACTCCGTTGGTGAGGTCGTTGGCGGTGCAATCGAACTCCAGTAACGCGTCCAGCTGAGCCTGCAGCACTGGGAGCGTCTTGGCAGTGTACAACTAAGGAGTTGAAGCTATTACCTGATGAGATCTCGGAACAGCAGCATGAAGCACATGTTGATGACTCCGTTGGTGAGGTCGTTGGCGGTGCAATCGAACTCCAGTAACGCGTCCAGCTGAGCCTGCAGCACTGGTGAGCGTCTTGGCAGTGTACAACTAATGAGTTGAAGCTATTACCTGATGAGATCTCGGAACAGCAGCATGAAGCACATGTTGATGACTCCGTTGGTGAGGTCGTTGGCGGTGCAATCGAACTCCAGTAACGCGTCCAGCTGAGCTTGCAGCACTGGTAGCGTCTTGGCAGTGTACAACTAAGGAGTTGAAGCTATTACCTGATGAGATCTCGGAACAGCAGCATGAAGCACATGTTGATGACTCCGTTGGTGAGGTCGTTGGCGGTGCAATCGAACTCCAGTAACGCGTCCAGCTGAGCCTGCAGCACTGGGAGCGTCTTGGCAGTGTACAACTAAGGAGTTGAAGCTATTACCTGATGAGATCTCGGAACAGCAGCATGAAGCACATGTTGATGACTCCGTTGGTGAGGTCGTTGGCGGTGCAATCGAACTCCAGTAACGCGTCCAGCTGAGCCTGCAGCACTGGGAGCGTCTTGGCAGTGTACAACTAAGGAGTTGAAGCTATTACCTGATGAGATCTCGGAACAGCAGCATGAAGCACATGTTGATGACTCCGTTGGTGAGGTCGTTGGCGGTGCAATCGAACTCCAGTAACGCGTCCAGCTGAGCCTGCAGCACTGGTAGCGTCTTGGCAGTGTACAACTAAGGAGTTGAAGCTATTACCTGATGAGATCTCGGAACAGCAGCATGAAGCACATGTTGATGACTCCGTTGGTGAGGTCGTTGGCGGTGCAATCGAACTCCAGTAACGCGTCCAGCTGAGCCTGCAGCACTGGGAGCGTCTTGGCAGTGTACAACTAAGGAGTTGAAGCTATTACCTGAATGAGATCTCGGAACAGCAGCATGAAGCACATGTTGATGACTCCGTTGGTGAGGTCGTTGGCGGTGCAATCGAACTCCAGTAACGCGTCCAGCTGAGCCTGCAGCACTGGGAGCGTCTTGGCAGTGTACAACTAAGGAGTTGAAGCTATTACCTGATGAGATCTCGGAACAGCAGCATGAAGCACATGTTGATGACTCCGTTGGTGAGGTCGTTGGCGGTGCAATCGAACTCCAGTAACGCGTCCAGCTGAGCCTGCAGCACTGGGAGCGTCTTGGCAGTGTACAACTAAGGAGTTGAAGCTATTACCTGATGAGATCTCGGAACAGCAGCATGAAGCACATGTTGATGACTCCGTTGGTGAGGTCGTTGGCGGTGCAATCGAACTCCAGTAACGCGTCCAGCTGAGCCTGCAGCACTGGGAGCGTCTTGGCAGTGTACAACTAAGGAGTTGAAGCTATTACCTGATGAGATCTCGGAACAGCAGCATGAAGCACATGTTGATGACTCCGTTGGTGAGGTCGTTGGCGGTGCAATCGAACTCCAGTAACGCGTCCAGCTGAGCCTGCAGCACTGGGAGCGTCTTGGCAGTGTACAACTAAGGAGTTGAAGCTATTACCTGATGAGATCTCGGAACAGCAGCATGAAGCACATGTTGATGACTCCGTTGGTGAGGTCGTTGGCGGTGCAATCGAACTCCAGTAACGCGTCCAGCTGAGCCTGCAGCACTGGGAGCGTCTTGGCAGTGTACAACTAAGGAGTTGAAGCTATTACCTGATGAGATCTCGGAACAGCAGCATGAAGCACATGTTGATGACTCCGTTGGTGAGGTCGTTGGCGGTGCAATCGAACTCCAGTAACGCGTCCAGCTGAGCCTGCAGCACTGGGAGCGTCTTGCAGTGTACAACTAAGGAGTTGAAGCTATTACCTGATGAGATCTCGGAACAGCAGCATGAAGCACATGTTGATGACTCCGTTGGTGAGGTCGTTGGCGGTGCAATCGAACTCCAGTAACGCGTCCAGCTGAGCCTGCAGCACTGGGAGCGTCTTGGCAGTGTACAACTAAGGAGTTGAAGCTATTACCTGATGAGATCTCGGAACAGCAGCATGAAGCACATGTTGATGACTCCGTTGGTGAGGTCGTTGGCGGTGCAATCGAACTCCAGTAACGCGTCCAGCTGAGCCTGCAGCACTGGGAGCGTCTTGGCAGTGTACAACTAAGGAGTTGAAGCTATTACCTGATGAGATCTCGGAACAGCAGCCATGAAGCACATGTTGATGACTCCGTTGGTGAGGTCGGTTGGCGGTGCAATCGAACTCCAGTAACGCGTCCAGCTGAGCCTGCAGCACTGGGAGCGTCTTGGCAGTGTACAACTAAGGAGTTGAAGCTATTACCTGATGAGATCTCGGAACAGCAGCATGAAGCACATGTTGATGACTCCGTTGGTGAGGTCGTTGGCGGTGCAATCGAACTCCAGTAACGCGTCCAGCTGAGCCTGCAGCACTGGGAGCGTCTTGGCAGTGTACAACTAAGGAGTTGAAGCTATTACCTGATGAGATCTCGGAACAGCAGCATGAAGCACATGTTGATGACTCCGTTGGTGAGGTCGTTGGCGGTGCAATCGAACTCCAGTAACGCGTCCAGCTGAGCCTGCAGCACTGGGAGCGTCTTGGCAGTGTACAACTAAGGAGTTGAAGCTATTACCTGATGAGATCTCGGAACAGCAGCATGAAGCACATGTTGATGACTCCGTTGGTGAGGTCGTTGGCGGTGCAATCGAACTCCAGTAACGCGTCCAGCTGAGCCTGCAGCACTGGGAGCGTCTTGGCAGTGTACAACTAAGGAGTTGAAGCTATTACCTGATGAGATCTCGGAACAGCAGCATGAAGCACATGTTGATGACTCCGTTGGTGAGGTCGTTGGCGGTGCAATCGAACTCCAGTAACGCGTCCAGCTGAGCCTGCAGCACTGGGAGCGTCTCTGGCAGTGTACAACTAAGGAGTTGAAGCTATTACCTGATGAGATCTCGGAACAGCAGCATGAAGCACATGTTGATGACTCCGTTGGTGAGGTCGTTGGCGGTGCAATCGAACTCCAGTAACGCGTCCAGCTGAGCCTGCAGCACTGGGAGCGTCTTGGCAGTGTACAACTAAGGAGTTGAAGCTATTACCTGATGAGATCTCGGAACAGCAGCATGAAGCACATGTTGATGACTCCGTTGGTGAGGTCGTTGGCGGTGCAATCGAACTCCAGTAACGCGTCCAGCTGAGCCTGCAGCACTGGGAGCGTCTTGGCAGTGTACAACTAAGGAGTTGAAGCTATTACCTGATGAGATCTCGGAACAGCAGCATGAAGCACATGTTGATGACTCCGTTGGTGAGGTCGTTGGCGGTGCAATCGAACTCCAGTAACGCGTCCAGCTGAGCCTGCAGCACTGGGAGCGTCTTGGCAGTGTACAACTAAGGAGTTGAAGCTATTACCTGATGAGATCTCGGAACAGCAGCATGAAGCACATGTTGATGACTCCGTTGGTGAGGTCGTTGGCGGTGCAATCGAACTCCAGTAACGCGTCCAGCTGAGCTGCAGCACTGGAGCGTCTTGGCAGTGTACAACTAAGGAGTTGAAGCTATTACCTGATGAGATCTCGGAACAGCAGCATGAAGCACATGTTGATGACTCCGTTGGTGAGGTCGTTGGCGGTGCAATCGAACTCCAGTAACGCGTCCAGCTGAGCCTGCAGCACTGGGAGCGTCTTGGCAGTGTACAACTAAGGAGTTGAAGCTATTACCTGATGAGATCTCGGAACAGCAGCATGAAGCACATGTTGATGACTCCGTTGGTGAGGTCGTTGGCGGTGCAATCGAACTCCAGTAACGCGTCAGCTGAGCCCGCAGCACTGGGAGCGTCTTGGCAGTGTACAACTAAGGAGTTGAAGCTATTACCTGATGAGATCTCGGAACAGCAGCATGAAGCACATGTTTGATGACTCCGTTGGTGAGGTCGTTGGCGGTGCAATCGAACTCCAGTAACGCGTCCAGCTGAGCCTGCAGCACTGGGAGCGTCTTGGCAGTGTACAACTAAGGAGTTGAAGCTATTACCTGATGAGATCTCGGAACAGCAGCATGAAGCACATGTTGATGACTCCGTTGGTGAGGTCGTTGGCGGTGCAATCGAACTCCAGTAACGCGTCCAGCTGAGCCTGCAGCACTGGTAGCGTCTTGGCAGTGTACAACTAAGAGTTGAAGCTATTACCTGATGAGAATCTCGGAACAGCAGCATGAAGCACATGTTGATGACTCCGTTGGTGAGGTCGTTGGCGGTGCAATCGAACTCCAGTAAACGCGTCCAGCTGAGCCTGCAGCACTGGGAGCGTCTTGGCAGTGTACAACTAAGGAGTTGAAGCTATTACCTGATGAGATCTCGGAACAGCAGCATGAAGCACATGTTGATGACTCCGTTGGTGAGGTCGTTGGCGGGTGCAATCGAACTCCAGTAACGCGTCCAGCTGAGCCTGCAGCACTGGGAGCGTCTTGGCAGTGTACAACTAAGGAGTTGAAGCTATTACCTGATGAGATCTCGGAACAGCAGCATGAAGCACATGTTGATGACTCCGTTGGTGAGGTCGTTGGCGGTGCAATCGAACTCCAGTAACGCGTCCAGCTGAGCCTGCAGCACTGGAGCGTCTTGGCAGTGTACAACTAAGGAGTTGAAGCTATTACCTGATGAGATCTCGAACAGCAGCATGAAGCACATGTTGATGACTCCGTTGGTGAGGTCGTTGGCGGTGCAATCGAACTCCAGTAACGCGTCCAGCTGAGCTTGCAGCACTGGTAGCGTCTTGGCAGTGTACAACTAATTAGTTGAAGCTATTACCTGATGAGATCTCGGAACAGCAGCATGAAGCACATGTTGATGACTCCGTTGGTGAGGTCGTTGGCGGTGCAATCGAACTCCAGTAACGCGTCCAGCTGAGCCTGCAGCACTGGGAGCGTCTTGGCAGTGTACAACTAAGGAGTTGAAGCTATTACCTGATGAGATCTCGGAACAGCAGCATGAAGCACATGTTGATGACTCCGTTGGTGAGGTCGTTGGCGGTGCAATCGAACTCCAGTAACGCGTCCAGCCTGAGCCTGCAGCACTGGAGCGTCTTGGCAGTGTACAACTAAGGAGTTGAAGCTATTACCTGATGAAGATCTCGGAACAGCAGCATGAAGCACATGTTGATGACTCCGTTGGTGAGGTCGTTGGCGGTGCAATCGAACTCCAGTAACGCGTCCAGCTGAGCTTGCAGCACTGGTAGCGTCTTGGCAGTGTACAACTAATTAGTTGAAGCTATTACCTGATGAGATCTCGGAACAGCAGCATGAAGCACATGTTGATGACTCCGTTGGTGAGGTCGTTGGCGGTGCAATCGAACTCCAGTAACGCGTCCAGCTGAGCCTGCAGCACTGGGAGCGTCTTGGCAGTGTACAACTAAGGAGTTGAAGCTATTACCTGATGAGATCTCGGAAACAGCAGCATGAAGCACATGTTGATGACTCCGTTGGTGAGGTCGTTGGCGGTGCAATCGAACTCCAGTAACGCGTCCAGCTGAGCCTGCAGCACTGGGAGCGTCTTGGCAGTGTACAACTAAGGAGTTGAAGCTATTACCTGATGAGATCTCGGAACAGCAGCATGAAGCACATGTTGATGACTCCGTTGGTGAGGTCGTTGGCGGTGCAATCGAACTCCAGTAACGCGTCCAGCTGAGCCTGCAGCACTGGGAGCGTCTTGGCAGTGTACAACTAAGGAGTTGAAGCTATTACCTGATGAGATCTCGGAACAGCAGCATGAAGCACATGTTGATGACTCCGTTGGTGAGGTCGTTGGCGGTGCAATCGAACTCCAGTAACGCGTCCAGCTGAGCCTGCAGCACTGGGAGCGTCTTGGCAGTGTACAACTAAGGAGTTGAAGCTATTACCTGATGAGATCTCGGAACAGCAGCATGAAGCACATGTTGATGACTCCGTTGGTGAGGTCGTTGGCGGTGCAATCGAACTCCAGTAACGCGTCCAGCTGAGCCTGCAGCACTGGGAGCGTCTTGGCAGTGTACAACTAAGGAGTTGAAGCTATTACCTGATGAGATCTCGGAACAGCAGCATGAAGCACATGTTGATGACTCCGTTGGTGAGGTCGTTGGCGGTGCAATCGAACTCCAGTAACGCGTCCAGCTGAGCCTGCAGCACTGGGAGCGTCTTGGCAGTGTACAACTAAGGAGTTGAAGCTATTACCTGATGAGATCTCGGAACAGCAGCATGAAGCACATGTTGATGACTCCGTTGGTGAGGTCGTTGGCGGTGCAATCGAACTCCAGTAACGCGTCCAGCTGAGCCTGCAGCACTGGGAGCGTCTTGGCAGTGTACAACTAAGGAGTTGAAGCTATTACCTGATGAGATCTCGGAACAGCAGCATGAAGCACATGTTGATGACTCCGTTGGTGAGGTCGTTGGCGGTGCAATCGAACTCCAGTAACGCGTCCAGCTGAGCCTGCAGCACTGGGAGCGTCTTGGCAGTGTACAACTAAGGAGTTGAAGCTATTACCTGATGAGATCTCGGAACAGCAGCATGAAGCACATGTTGATGACTCCGTTGGTGAGGTCGTTGGCGGTGCAATCGAACTCCAGTAACGCGTCCAGCTGAGCCTGCAGCACTGGGAGCGTCTTGGCAGTGTACAACTAAGGAGTTGAAGCTATTACCTGATGAGATCTCGGAACAGCAGCATGAAGCACATGTTGATGACTCCGTTGGTGAGGTCGTTGGCGGTGCAATCGAACTCCAGTAACGCGTCCAGCTGAGCCTGCAGCACTGGGAGCGTCTTGGCAGTGTACAACTAAGGAGTTGAAGCTATTACCTGATGAGATCTCGGAACAGCAGCATGAAGCACATGTTGATGACTCCGTTGGTGAGGTCGTTGGCGGTGCAATCGAACTCCAGTAACGCGTCCAGCTGAGCCTGCAGCACTGGGAGCGTCTTGGCAGTGTACAACTAAGGAGTTGAAGCTATTACCTGATGAGATCTCGGAACAGCAGCATGAAGCACATGTTGATGACTCCGTTGGTGAGGTCGTTGGCGGTGCAATCGAACTCCAGTAACGCGTCCAGCTGAGCCTGCAGCACTGGGAGCGTCTTGGCAGTGTACAACTAAGGAGTTGAAGCTATTACCTGATGAGATCTCGGAACAGCAGCATGAAGCACATGTTGATGACTCCGTTGGTGAGGTCGTTGGCGGTGCAATCGAACTCCAGTAACGCGTCCAGCTGAGCCTGCAGCACTGGGAGCGTCTTGGCAGTGTACAACTAAGGAGTTGAAGCTATTACCTGATGAGATCTCGGAACAGCAGCATGAAGCACATGTTGATGACTCCGTTGGTGAGGTCGTTGGCGGTGCAATCGAACTCCAGTAACGCGTCCAGCTGAGCCTGCAGCACTGGGAGCGTCTTGGCAGTGTACAACTAAGGAGTTGAAGCTATTACCTGATGAGATCTCGGAACAGCAGCATGAAGCACATGTTGATGACTCCGTTGGTGAGGTCGTTGGCGGTGCAATCGAACTCCAGTAACGCGTCCAGCTGAGCCTGCAGCACTGGGAGCGTCTTGGCAGTGTACAACTAAGGAGTTGAAGCTATTACCTGATGAGATCTCGGAACAGCAGCATGAAGCACATGTTGATGACTCCGTTGGTGAGGTCGTTGGCGGTGCAATCGAACTCCAGTAACGCGTCCAGCTGAGCCTGCAGCACTGGGAGCGTCTTGGCAGTGTACAACTAAGGAGTTGAAGCTATTACCTGATGAGATCTCGGAACAGCAGCATGAAGCACATGTTGATGACTCCGTTGGTGAGGTCGTTGGCGGTGCAATCGAACTCCAGTAACGCGTCCAGCTGAGCCTGCAGCACTGGGAGCGTCTTGGCAGTGTACAACTAAGGAGTTGAAGCTATTACCTGATGAGATCTCGGAACAGCAGCATGAAGCACATGTTGATGACTCTGTTGGTGAGGTCGTTGGCGGTGCAATCGAACTCCAGTAACGCGTCCAGCTGAGCCTGCAGCACTGGGAGCGTCTTGGCAGTGTACAACTAAGGAGTTGAAGCTATTACCTGATGAGATCTCGGAACAGCAGCATGAAGCACATGTTGATGACTCCGTTGGTGAGGTCGTTGGCGGTGCAATCGAACTCCAGTAACGCGTCCAGCTGAGCCTGCAGCACTGGGAGCGTCTTGGCAGTGTACAACTAAGGAGTTGAAGCTATTACCTGATGAGATCTCGGAACAGCAGCATGAAGCACATGTTGATGACTCCGTTGGTGAGGTCGTTGGCGGTGCAATCGAACTCCAGTAACGCGTCCAGCTGAGCCCGCAGCACTGGGAGCGTCTTGGCAGTGTACAACTAAGGAGTTGAAGCTATTACCTGATGAGATCTCGGAACAGCAGCATGAAGCACATGTTGATGACTCCGTTGGTGAGGTCGTTGGCGGTGCAATCGAACTCCAGTAACGCGTCCAGCTGAGCCCGCAGCACTGGGAGCGTCTTGGCAGTGTACAACTAAGGAGTTGAAGCTATTACCTGATGAGATCTCGGAACAGCAGCATGAAGCACATGTTGATGACTCCGTTGGTGAGGTCGTTGGCGGTGCAATCGAACTCCAGTAACGCGTCCAGCTGAGCCTGCAGCACTGGGAGCGTCTTGGCAGTGTACAACTAAGGAGTTGAAGCTATTACCTGATGAGATCTCGGAACAGCAGCATGAAGCACATGTTGATGACTCCGTTGGTGAGGTCGTTGGCGGTGCAATCGAACTCCAGTAACGCGTCCAGCTGAGCCTGCAGCACTGGGAGCGTCTTGGCAGTGTACAACTAAGGAGTTGAAGCTATTACCTGATGAGATCTCGGAACAGCAGCATGAAGCACATGTTGATGACTCCGTTGGTGAGGTCGTTGGCGGTGCAATCGAACTCCAGTAACGCGTCCAGCTGAGCCTGCAGCACTGGGAGCGTCTTGGCAGTGTACAACTAAGGAGTTGAAGCTATTACCTGATGAGATCTCGGAACAGCAGCATGAAGCACATGTTGATGACTCCGTTGGTGAGGTCGTTGGCGGTGCAATCGAACTCCAGTAACGCGTCCAGCTGAGCCCGCAGCACTGGGAGCGTCTTGGCAGTGTACAACTAAGGAGTTGAAGCTATTACCTGATGAGATCTCGGAACAGCAGCATGAAGCACATGTTGATGACTCCGTTGGTGAGGTCGTTGGCGGTGCAATCGAACTCCAGTAACGCGTCCAGCTGAGCCTGCAGCACTGGGAGCGTCTTGGCAGTGTACAACTAAGGAGTTGAAGCTATTACCTGATGAGATCTCGGAACAGCAGCATGAAGCACATGTTGATGACTCCGTTGGTGAGGTCGTTGGCGGTGCAATCGAACTCCAGTAACGCGTCCAGCTGAGCCTGCAGCACTGGGAGCGTCTTGAGCAGTTTCTCCGCGTTCATCATACGCAGGGAGCCTTCTTCTTTGCTGTGAGTTATAATTTCTAGGTTAGATTTCACGAAAAAAGTACCCTTGCTCAATTTAAGCGTATTTTTAATAACGTTTCCCGTTTCCCCATTTCCCGTTGAGGGTGTTTTGTATTCTGTGTCATAGTGTGTCTCAAAAGGATGGACCAGGTTAAATTGGGATGGTTAACTTCTTAGCTATCTTAGATTAAAATCTGTTCAGCTGTAGACCACCACTCTTCTCATACAGCCTTTCTCATACATACAGTCATACAATTGATATTTATATTACTTCCACTTCTCTCTAATCTAAATCTAATCTAGTTGTAGGCTTCATTAAGTGCTACCTAGTGACACAGCAATAATATTTCACTAATGAGATTGATGTTTAAGATTGATTTGTTTGGTGTACTGTTACTTCGGATCATTTCCATGACATGGTAACCTTGAGCTGATGTTGCAACATGGAGTAGTCTGCGGGATACCCAACTCTTTAGCAACTTACAGCAGATATAGTGTGATTGGGCTCATTAGAATGGTCTTAACGAGTAGGTGTTAGATAGATGAGGATCGAGGAAGATCTAATGATGGAGTAGAAAACTGGGTAACAGGATATCGGGTATATCGTACATAGTCTGGCCATAGATTCACATGTCGGGGGTGTTTTAAATTATCAATTTTGTTTGGTGCGAGACTTTGGACTTAGCTAGCTACCACCCTACCCGCTGTAGAATATGGCTGTAGAAACCGATTAGGACTATGGGTTAAATGTTTACTGCTATACCCCTTCCAAGTTAGCCCGCTATCGACTTATACTGCATCGTCACTTACCATCAGGTGAGATCGAAGTCAAGGAAGCTTGCCATCAAATAAAAAAAAAACACTTGTAGACTTGTTAGCGCACTCACCCCCTCTTCACCTTGCAGAAGTCGAAGGCAACGGTCCTATAGGAGAGGGCCTTCTCGTTTAGGTACTTGGCGTATCGCCGGATAAACGGGGACATGTCATAGCCTAAAAAAGTAAAAAAGTAATTTAAAAACAAAAATTTATATTTACTTCACATTCAAAGGTGGCATGGTTTGGAAATTACGACACGAAGTCTACTTTATATTTAAAAAAAAATATTTTTTCAATGTGTAACATCAAAATTTAATTGTAGAAAGAGTAGATCAATGTTTCAAAATTTTCTACTAATTAGCCATTTATTTTGAGAAAATTATACCAAACGGAATTTCGTATCGTATGATTTATGAATAACGAAAATAATGGTTTTGCGAAGAATTCGACATACATTTTTACTGATTTACATCTGGCACCGATAATAGGTATTATGAATGCATTATAGGGTCAATCCACATTTGTATAATTTTACTATCTCCTTTCCCCGTTGTGTAGCCTCGACATATTATTGTATTATGATTAAGAGTGAATCATCATATTTTATATTTTATTCAGAGTGTTTACCAACACTTACTGGAAATTTCCGAATAAATTTTTAAAATACAATCAGGGCACAATTCCCGTCAGCGCCGATACTAACAGTTGCTTAAACTGAAAGTGAAGGTAGATACATATAACCAATTTCGACGGATAGTTCGACCGTGGCAAAATGGTGAACATACTCAGGGTGCAATTACCGAGACATGCGGGATCAATCTTAACCGGCCCCGCAATTTATGATACTCAACAAGTGTAAATTAAAAAAATTATTTTTAAATGCAAGCTTTTAGTAGCTACATCATTAGACTCTGGATATCATCTAGGATCAGAGTACTTGTTATGACGAATCAAACGAGCCCAAACTCGATGGGGTTACGTCGTTTTATTACAGAGTTCCGATAGCCATCTTCCGTCTCCATCATCAGATCAGCTCCATGTCACAATAATATTGCAATGTCATCCGATTTACACATACATGCAATATTTCAGCTCGATCAGAAACCGGGAAGTGGGTCTAATTCATCTGGCAAGATTTGACCCAAACAAACATTGCAAGTTAAATAAAAGCTTGTAAAAATATGAATCATCATAGTTGTTTAGGAAACAAATTCTGTGAAATTCCGAAGCTCTCAAGCCTCCACATAATAACGATCATTATACAAACGTGAACTTAAACCTTACATGCTCTGTGAGTAGATGAAATGTGATAAAAAATGCCCCTTCAAACGCTACAGAAGCGTGAAAAACAATACATTTACAGCACAAAACACCGTGCAAATGAAAATATAGACAGTTACATATAACGTGCGTGCATTTTTATCACTAGGTATAAGTGCATTAGTGATCCTACGACCTATATAAAGTCAATCAAGGTTGTTTGGTTGTTTAGACTAGATACTATGAGTCAATGTGCAACTATCTGCTACTAAGTGGTAGGTAAATATTTCTATTTCCATACGTTTTATAGATGTCACTTCATTGACTAATAACAATAAACTGAGTTGATAATTGGTTACATAAGGGCTAGAGCGTACTAAGATAGCCTGTGGGCGGATTTTAGATGCCAAATATGATTTTGAGGATTAAATAAATGCGAATCGAATACACTGGCGGATATTTGATGCGACTGATTTAAAAAAACGCAATTTTCATAGAGGTGCGATGTGTACAAAACGTTAAATTGTAAGCTTTAGGGCTTGCACAGACGACATACTTTTTGAGCATGCAAACGGAAAATATATTAATCGATTATAACAATACAATTTGTAAATACTACCTTAAAAACCAAGAGTGAGTAGGCATTTTTTAGGCAAGCGCGCTTCAGTCTCCAGCTCCATGATGCAGCCTAACTGCATCATGTCTTACCGTCTTACCATCAGGTAAAAAAAACAATTGACATCCCAAAATGAGATGTGTCGTGAGCTTGTTGACAGATGCAGCTTACACAATATTAGGTATATTAGGTACATCTAGTCGGGTTTTTGCATAGACGATAGAGACAATCTAAAATAGATCTCTCTATAACGCGTCAAAATATAATCATTAAAATTATATTATGGTGTTACATTAATGTACGGTATATACTTCTCAAAAAAGCGTCTTAGGGCTGATTTCACCAACGTTAAATAAGTCTTATCCTAGCGCAAATTTCATATTTTGACAGTATTTTCAATACAAAAACTGTCAGACCACACAATTTATTCCCCGGTAAAACGTCACTCGACGTTGGTGAAATCGGCACTTAACGTTCAAAAAGTTTTTGACACTGCGCCGCTAGATCGCACAAAAAATCCGTCGTCTGTGCAAGGACTTTTAGCAGTTATTAGCTTTAACCGTCCTTGGGAGAAAATCAAAGTACGCTTTTGTTCTAACCAAATTAAGTAAAGGAATACAACTGAATTCTTTATATTTGCCATACTGTGATTTATTGCCTATTTTCTAACTGACATCTACTAGTTTTTTTTTTTTAATTTTTCGATACTTGATATATGATAAAACAAAAAAAATCTAACCCCATTCCTCAATATCTGTTTTTCTTGTAATCGAATAGCCGAGAAATGAAATGGCAAGCACATACAAGCCTACAAACAAAAGAAACATAATCCAATGTGACACCCAACTTTGTCACCATTTTTGATGACAGCATAATAATTCTTCTTCTTCTTTATCAACCGACAGACGTCCACTGCTGGACAAAGGTCTCTTGCATGGACTTCCACAGGCCTCGGTCTTGCGCCGCCTGGATCCAGCGGCTCCCTGCGACTCTTTTGAAGTTGTCGGTCCACCTGGTGGGGGGTCTGCCAACACTGCGCTTCCCGGTGCGGGGTCGCCACTCCAGCACCTTGGGACCCCAACGACCATCAGCTTATAATTATGTATGTAATGCTCTATGTCAGAGGTTCCCAAACTTTTTTTGCTCATAGACCCCTTTCAAAAGTTTGCTGGTTCCGGTGGACCCCCTGCAGCTAAATTTCTATCATATTTCCAGTCGGCAAAAAATGTGAAGATAAATTATGAAAATTGGCGTTGCGAGTGAGTTCCAACCACGAAAACAACATTCTTTGAAAAAAAAAGAGAATTGATTGGTAAATTAATTAATTGATTGTGCTGTGAGTGGATGTCAAAAGTAAAGTTGACCATTCAAAAAGAAGTGATTCCATCTCAAGCTTACATTTTTGACATCTACTCACAGCACAAAAACCAATCAATTCTCACTTATTTTATTTAGAAAACTCGGAGTGGTAAAAATAAAAAAATAGTATATTTTCTTGTGTTGTATTTATTCAAATACTATGTAAGTAACTATTAATTATTATTATTGTTATCATATTTTACAATATTATATTAAGTAAGTATAGTAAATCAAAATATAATTGTACCTGCAATCAAAATTAAACATTAATAACGTACACGTAACACCTGAGAGTTCTCCATAATGTTCTCGAAGGTGTGTGAAGTCCACCAATTCGCATTGGGCCAGCATGGTGGACTATGGCCTGTAACCCTTCTCTTAGAGGAGACCTCGCTGGGTTGATAATAAAGATGACTTATATTAGTGAAACACCACACAGTCGGGAAATAAACAATTACTAATAAATTAGGGACAAAAAGTTCTACCTTTCTCGGATTTCTGTTCTAAATAAATAAATAAGTAATAAATAAAATAAAAGTATGTATAGCAAAAGGCAGCCTACTTACTTTTTCCGTCGCTGGCAATCACTAAGATCGATTCACTTTAGGTACTTTTCTCTCCGAAATTCCGGGAACAAATGAGTAACGTTTATTCTTGGCATTCGTATTTATATTGGTGAAGAATCAAACAAGTTCATGCAAGATTGCAAGCACACACACCACCCACGAGTCGTATTTGGACCCTTTGCACGTCTGAACAAGCGTTGCAGACGGCGCGTCGGCGGCGGCTTCACTATCGACCCCCGCTTACGAATTGTGAACCCCCATTTTTCTGTCACGCCAACGTAGACCCCCGTCGAGTCTCCCGTGGACCCCTGGGGGTCCACCTGGACCACTTTGGGAATTACTGCTCTATGTGATGACTTACGGATCAAAGACATAGTCGCTAACTAAGGGCCTCATAAGTAGGCTCAGGTCCGCTCAGCGGGCGATGGAGAGAGCTATGCTCGGAGTGTCGCTGCGGGATCGAATCAGGAGATCCGTAGGAGAACCAAAGTCACCGACATAGCTCAGCGAGTCGCGAAACTGAAGTGGAAATGGGCATAGTTCGAAGAGCTGATGGTCGTTGGGGTCCTAAGGTGCTGGAGTGGCGACCCCGCACCGGGAAGCGCAGTGTTGGCAGACCCCCCACTAGGTGGACCGACGAAATCAACCGAGTCGCAGGGAGCAGCTGGATTCAGACGGCGCAAGACCGAGACCTGTGGAAGACCATGCAAGAGAGCTTTGTCCAGCAGTGGACGTCTATCGGTTGACAAAGAAGAAGAAGAATATGCTCAAAGCTGAGCAAGTCGGAGCATGCTAGATTTATATTTAGTCTGGTTTTAGATAATATAGAAGCTGGTTTCTGCAAAAACATTCCATATTGCTAAGAGGTGCGTAAACAACACTAAAAACAAGGAAGCGACGAGTTTCGTTCGAAGAATGGGATTAAAATACGGTAAGAATTTGGAGTTCATTGAAATAAAAAAAATGTATAACATTATTGAGTGACAAATTGTGATCAGACGATATCTTGGGATATCATATGAAAATCACATTGATAATATAAAAGGTACGTAGAATGATTTTTACATTGTTCCTTTTAGGGGAAGGAGACAACACTACATCTTATGAGTATCGCAAACATAAATTTAGTATATTTACTACCGTAAGAAGACATATAACGGAGGGAGAAGCGAAAAAATCTCTTACGGCAATACCTTAAGATAGAAAAGGAAAACGAATCTGATATCGCTGTGAACAGATTTCAACGAAAAATCGGTCACATTAGTCACGCCAAAATAAATGCTATGGACTTTATCATAAGTACTATATTTATTTGAAGTTTGATAAATCAAAATCGGTTACGTGTGTTACGGCTGTCAGATGGTCTACTTATCGGTAGTAAACATTACGTCTATGATCCCAAACGTAATCTATACGCGTCAGAAGTCGTAGTGTGTATAGGCTCTAATCTAAAAGGGATCAAAAGCAATAAAAAAATCTGTAACCTATGACATTATATGGATAAGAAGAGGTGTAAAAATCATTGACTGTAGATAAATGAACGGTTGCAAAGACAAAAGTAACGAAAAAAATCTCTAAAAGGGATCAAAAGCAATAAAAAATCTGTGACCTATGACATTATATGCATAAGAAAAGGTGTATTAAAAAATTGACTGTAGATAAATGAACGGTTGCAAAGACAAAAGTAACGAAAAAATCAGTGCAAAACTATAGACATTTGCAAATTTTGCACCCACAGCCACATAAGCGTGTCCTGCACAATACGAGCACAAATCACAAAAGCCGCCATATTGTTTCTGCTAACTCACCGATCCGAGCACCGGCCGCGCCTTTCCGGTTGCGATAAGAAATTAATATATTAAGTTAGAATAATGTACACAACATGAGGGTAGACGTACTGTAGATAGTTAGAGACTACATATCGCGCACCTTGATTAAAAGTCGGACAACTCAAAAAAGGTATTTTTTTCAGTAGATATGAAAGAGGAGAATAAGAAAAATTATTTCTGCATTTACCTACTGAAAAAATTACCTTTTTTTGAGTTGTCTGACTTTTAATGAAAGTGTGCGATATATAAAATTTTTCCTTAGCCGATTTAAAAGGTAAACAAATCGCAAGAAACGCGTAACCGACGTAAGTATGCGCTGAAAAAGTAGTCAAGTTTGGTTTTTCACTTAGCGCGGTTTTATTGTCAATGCGGTAAGAACGTCCTATACGCATTGCTTAGCTCGTCGTTTACGCCTTTCTGCGAGAAACCACTTATTTACCTTTCAAAACAGCTAAGCAAAAATAGATTATAAGATATCTATTGGAGATTTCACTGTGCGGGTCGAAATATAAGGACTGCAGGATTAAATGACTGGGCGGTAAAATAGCAGCCATGTTTCATCATACGAAAATGCACATGACTGGACGCATACGCGCGACACTTTTGTATGTTTAACAGAACCGGCATTTGACCGCCGGTCATCGACATCTGCAAGGAAAAACATTGTAAATCACTTTTTAGCGATTTTGAGATAAAATCCTATTCTTAGTAAATAAAAGATGCTTTTTACGCTCAACGAAAAATGAGACACGATGTTTTTTCTTGCAGTTGTCGAAATTTAACCCTACGCCAATACGTTTAGCGTATAGTCAACCGTTCAACCATTTTTACAAAAATAGCTTAGTTTAGAGAAAAGAATAGATTCAAAGGGCCAATGGAAACATTTTTACTTGCAGAACTTTGTGCACGGAAACCAGTAGTAAGAAATAGTGTCATGCAATTTTGATACTTAATAATAATTATAGGAACTTAATAAATTGACGACCTTAGTTTTGCACCCAAGTCATAAGTAGCTCGTAGATTATCATGAAATACTAAGTTCAGATCAGATATATGCCTTTTAATTATTAGACCTACCTACGTCATATAAGCATCTTAGACTGTGAAATAGCCCAAAAGATTTTTTCTACAGCCCTGTATGTATTATACAATTTTAATATTTAAATAAAATTTACATTGAGGGCCTATTTCACCAACGTATAATAAGTCTTTTCTGAGCGTAAATTTGATACTTTGACAGTACATATTTTCAATACAAAAACTGTCAGAACGCCCATTTTATTCCTAGGTTTAACGTCACTCGACGTTGGTGAAATCGGCACTTTAACATGTACACTAGCGGCACGCTATGATGGCCGGTTTGACACATTACAATAGTGATGTGGAATGTCAATTTATTCTCGAACAAAAAACAATTAAGTTTTGTTTTTGTACCTGATTAAATAGGTTTAATAAAACAAAAATGTATATGTTTATTTAATTTATTTGAACGAACTGAATATTTGAATGAAAATGAATATACATACTTTATATGCACACAAGAAACATATGAATACAAAAGATACCAAAAAAGGTGCCACAAAAGGCCATAATTAATCAGATTAGTCCATACTACTATTTTCACTGTCGTCACTGCTATCATCACCTACATTAATAATTATATGTTCGTTTTCTATAATATTATCTATTTTCACATCTCTTTCATAATCTTCCCTTATTAATTTAACAGTTCTATTCACAACCTTTTCCCAGTCTCCTTTAGTCACATGTTCACAAGCTTCTTCTAATAATTTTAGCATTTTTTTTGTGGTAAATGGGGGTTCTGTATTGTGTCTTGCAGCATATCCCTTAATTTGAGCCCACACCAACTCAATCGCATTATACTCACAATGGTAAGGCGGTAACCGTATAACTCTGTGCCCATGTTCTAATGCTATTTCGTCAATGACGTATCGGATCTTGGTTGGTTTGTTTTCTTTTAAAAGACGTACTAATTCCGCTTTTAACATATTCATGTTTGCATCTACGCCATTTTTACGAAGCCATGCGACGATATCAGCTTTCTTTTGGGATTGGGCAGGTGGCTTGTCAATTTGCATCGAGTGGTATGGGGCGTTGTCCATAATTATAATAGATGGTTCAGGGAGGCTACACAACATTGAGGTAAACCATTCAGTAAACTTTTCTCCATTCATGTCTTCATGATAGTCTCCAGTGGTTTTTGACGCAAAAGCCATGAGAGAACCTTCGACAAACCCGTTGATGGTTCCGGCGTGACAAATTATAAGTCGCGATCCTTTTCCTACAGGAACTTTGGAAGTAGATGCTGCTGTGTCATCGTTCCAAGAACGGCCTACAGTATGGTTAGCATTAAGCCATGTTTCATCCAAGAACACAACATTTTGCCAATTTTTGATTTCTTTCACTTGCCGTAAAAAAGTATACCTTGCCATCGCTATATCAAATCTTTCCATCAATATTTTGCGTTTGTTACATTTTTTGTATCGAAATCCAATGGTCTTCAAAATCTTCGTTAAAGAACTTTCCCCACCGAAGAATAATCCAGCTTCCTTCAGTGAATGCACCAACTTTTTTCTTGTTGGATACTCCTTCTGTAAATAGTAGCCGTAAACATGTCTTCGGATAGCATCGGCATCAAAGCTATCGATGCCTACGACTGGTTTTGCTCGTTTTCTCTTTTTTGGTGTGTGAAGTTTATTTTCTTCTGTGCCAGTCTCGCCATATTTTTTTTTAGTTATCCGTCTAACAGTTCGTTGTCCAATATTAAGCGCATCAGCTACGCGTTCAACCACTGACGTTATAGGTAAAATTGGCCCTCCATTTTGAGCTTCACGATCGAAATAGTTACGAAGGCGTATTACGAACTCACGTGTCTGACTATTTAGAACAGTTCTCTGCGTACGTTCGGTCATATCGACGAAATCCACAACAAAGGGCTTGAACAGAGTCCAAATTAACGAGCAAGGGTCAACAGTAATGCAGTATCAATATTTGAAATCCAAAGCCAGGTCAAAACTATATCACAATCGCATTGCACTGACAGTTTATACTTTTCGAAGCAACGTCAATTCGAAACTGCTTTGTTTTGCATTGAGCATTGACGCGAGTTTGCCGGAGGTAGTAGTTGTGCTAGCCAGCGATCCTATGTGACGATCGTATTAGATTCCATTTTTAAAAATTTTCAATTTAGAAAACCAAATGCCGAGTTGTGGTATATATCATATAAAAATAAAAATTTTACCTTTTGTATGAAACAGCTGATATTTTTTTGCGATTTCAGAGGTTTGTCCACGTAGTGAAAATTGTTCATATTCACAAGTACATTCACCCCTTAAATGGTGCAAACTGATTTTTCTACACTTGTATACATTTTAGAAATCAATTTAATAAATAAATTTTGAGTCCTAAACCTAAAACTACATTCGATAAAATTTATGAATCTCTGCACATCACTATCGTCAATAAAGTAATACAATTATTTCCTTCAAAGTCGTTATCAATTAATACGGAACTTCATGAGCGGACAAACGTCAAACCGGCCATCATAGCGTGCCGCTAGTGTAATAATCTTTTAGCTTATTGATTTGTTTTATATCTTATCTTAATTCCTAATAAGCAAAACAAACATATTGATATTTTAATTATCATTTCGATACCATTTCAAATACTGGTTTCCAGACACATAGAAATTGAAATCATTGGGCGATAAAATACATTGTAACGTATTATTGTAACGCGAGTCCGCTAACACCGGATAAAAATGTCAGCGTGGATTCAATTACTCATTAATTGCATAACGACATTGTTATTATATATATTATTTTTATACCCATTATATGAGTAGATACTTAGACTAAAGGAAATACATAGACGTTAGACGGGGCACCAAAATGTGAAGAAAGTAAAAAGACGAATGAAGGTGTTCACTATTCATGTCAAAAAAACGTGTCCCTGAGGTAGGTTCCTTAAAATTACCTACCTAGGCTATCTCCAGCTTCAATAAAGTATTCAAAACACTTCATTTCACATGATTTGAAATTGACAGATTTCCATCAACAACAGTGACACATATTATTTTGCTAAGTTCCACCCAAAGTCTAAGTCAGAAACGTTATGGATTGCACTTGAAATACACAGAAGGGTACTTGTATTTTATAATTTAACAAAACTGGTCACAAGTTTTTGAGAAATGTATCGACGAGTTTGTACACTCTTTATCTTGGCTGCGCCAGTTCCATCTATCTATTTCCTTTAGTCTGTGCGTATCTGCTGTAGTAATTATTGATTATTAACGCTGCAGATAAAACATTACTTGGTACTTGTTATAACAATAGCAATTGAACGGCGCTTAAATTCATGCAGAATTGAATCACTAATTGAAGGAAATCCTGAGAGAATAAGGTTTATTAATCTACTTTGATTTTATTATGCTAAATGTTCATGATTTTTTGTAAGTCTTTAATATTTTTTAATGTGTTGTAAATCGTATGAATTGGTGTAAGTAATTTAAATTACAAAACTTGGATAAGTGCGGAAAACATTTTTTATAGACACAAGTGTGTGATATTTTTACAGATGTGCATATGTTTTTAGAGTAGGTATGTCTTAGTTTTAATAAACTACATATAAAAGAATTGTGGGTTCAATATAGCTTTTCAAGTTTACTTCAAGTGAGCGTAAATCAGTCATTGTCAGGAAAGGGATGGAAATTTTTTCCATCCATCTTGCTTCCATACTAATTGACAGATTTACGCATTGTTAACATAAGCTAAAAATGTTACAAAGGGGCCTCTGCTTACTTGAGAGGTATATTTGATTTGTATTGCCAATTTCGGATACTTAGTTTTTTGCAATTGGCGTTAGATAAATTAATACTTAAGAACAAAATATTATTCATAGAAGGGTATTAACACGTGTGCTACGGGTTGAGAGCGTGTCGTCGAACCCTAAGGTCGGGTCAATATCGTTATTGCCAAGCATAATCGCCAAGACGGGCGCCAGTGACTTGGCAAAGGCTCGAGACTAGACAGGCGCAGTATTTTTTTTATTAAATAACATCTTTGGTTAAGGGTGGAACCACATTTTGAGGATCGATTCGGATTTTGCCTATACAAAACTGTCATTTTCCATACATTCGTGTACGCATCGAAAAGCCGATTTGATCCGTACACGTTTCTATGGAATTTGACAGTTTTGTATGGGCGAAATCCGAAACGATCCTCACAAATGACAATATAGTGATTCTAGAAAACTTGGGGAAGATAAGTAAATGGGTAAGAAGTAGGAACCTTTGCTTGTTATAAAAATAGAGATGTTCCTACTAGTCGGTAAAGCAGACTATCCGGCCACTTTCGTAGTCAGCGACTTGTCGGCAAAGAGCGCCGATTAGCGCTTTGCGACCAGCCCCCCGATTGTCTAAAAGTTGCCGATCAAATCGTCAAAGTTAGTGTCAAAGTAAAATAAACCATAACTGCATTGAATTAGAGCTCGATTTCGTGTATGTACATATGTTTAGGTATGTACGATACCCTAAACGGTAGAGAATGGATACACGAAATTGAGCTCTAATTCAATGTTATTATGGTTTATTTTACGTTGACGCCGAACTTTGACAATTTGATCGGCAATTCTTACACAATCGCACTTCTGAATTGTACTTTATTGTGTGGTCGCAGAGTCGCTATTAATTTCAATTATTTTGCGAAGTGAATCTTCTGTACTTGTATTTTATTCTGTGGTTGGGTTAAAGTCATTCTAATGGAAAGATTTCAGCTAATTTTCAAAGGCAGTGCAACTGATATTTTCAAGTGATATAAGGTTGCTTGTTGCAGCGCGTGTTGGATCTGACCCCGTGCAAACGAGGTCGATTGTTGCGGGGAACATAATTAATTCCCTACTTTGAACTTGGCAAGCTAACTGAAACAGCAGTCAGTTTTAAACACGGTTAAACCCTGAATTATGGAATTTACGTATTTTTAATAAAATTTAAAAAAAATTGTCAATTTTTTTTTTTTTATGTATATTTTCAGTTTTGGCCTATCAATTTACAAAATACTATGTGTCTCTTCATATAGTTAGGTAGCTAGACATTTTATTTGCAGCATTAAATAATTAGGTATTAATACTAATCACTTAAATATTAAATATTCTTATCACTATTTAAATAATGTTAATTTATTTTAAAACTATTACTTAATCATTAAATATTTTTAACAATAAAAAAACACATACCTTGTACCCCACTTTTATCGAGAAAATTGCTTAATTGAAATGTGGAATTACTCGACGCTAAGTATTGTGTAAACCTCTGAAATAAAAAGAGAAAAAATATATTTGAATATAATACTTATAATAAGTTCCCACTTAATTAACAAAAATGCATATATAATTTATAATCATCATCATTAGCAACCCATCAACGGCTCACTACTGAGCGCAGGTCTCCTCTCAGAGAAGGGTTATAGGCCATAGTCCACCACGCTGGCTCAATGCGAATTGGTGGACTTCACACACCTTCGAGAACATTATGAAGAACTCTCAGATGTGCAGGTTTCCTCACGATGTTTTCCTTCACCGTTGAAGCAAGTGATAGTTAATTGCTTAAACGCACTTGACTCCCAAAAGTCAGAGGTGCGTACCCGGGATCGAACCTGCAACCCCCGAATAGGAGACCACAGTCCTAACTCCTAACCACTAGGCTATCACTGCTTCTCTCTTCTTATAATTTATAATAGGTAGGTACTTATAATATCCGCTATATTGGATTAGTAGAGTCAAGACTCCATGACCTTAGAGCATTTTGTTTGTTAAATGCCCTAAGCTCATGAGTACTCATGACTATGGTTTGGTGCTAATTCTGATGTACAAAATCTCTAAATGAAATTGACAGCTTTAAATTTAATGGTGTCTTTATATCCTTTTCCGCACGGAACATTTGAATAGATAATAAATTATAATCACCATTTTTTGTCAATTCACGTGACGTGAATCAAACCTTAAGTAGCTAATCCAATACTATTTAAACCCTACTCGTACATATACGCACCGCTACAATCACGTTTACTTTACGCACGACGAGTATGACGTAAACTACCTTTTATCGCGGAAAAACAGAGTTCCCGTGGGATTTTTAAAAACCTAACTCCCCGGAGCTAGTTACATAGTAAAATGCAAATATTTCACTTCGATTTTGTTTATAATAATAATAATAATAATAATAGCCTTTTATTCCTAAACATAGGGTTACAAGAGGTCCCTAAGTTCGGTGTGCCTATTGGCATAGGCCTCCTCCAATTCCTTCCAATGTGTCCTGTCCCTTGCTACTCTCAACCAGAATGGTCCCGCTGTCTGTTTCAAGTCATCTTCCCATCTCCTGACTTGACGACCCCTACCTCTTTTGCCGTCTCTTGGTTGCCAGAGGGTGACTTGCTTACTCCATTTATTAATGGGATGGCGTAGCATATGTCCAGCCCATCTCCATTTTTGGATGTCTATCCGGGTAAGAATGTCTGTGAGTTTTGTTCTTGTTCTTATGTCTACGTTCCTGACTCTGTCTTTGATTTTTAACCCTAGCATGCTTCTTTCCATGGCACGTTGGCATTTTGTTAGCCTTTCCCTGTGTTGAAGTGTTATTGACCAAGTTTCGCAGCCATAGGTAAGAACTGGTAGGATACAGGTCTCGAATGTTTTCTTTTTTATGTGATTGCCTAGATCCTTACTTTTCACTATTTCCTTCAGTGACCAGTATTTTCTCCATCCTTGAGCTATTCTCCTGTTTATTTCCTTTGTCATTTCATCTGAAGGGGATATTATCTGTCCTAAGTAAATGTATTCTTTGACATATTCTATCTTGTTGCCATCTACCATAACATCTATTTCCCTTGAGTTTGTCATCAATTTTGTTTTACTGGCATTGATTTCCAGACCAACTTCTCTACTTATATTTGCTAGGCTCTGCATCATTTGTTCTAATGCTGCTGGATTCTCTTCAAGAAGCACCAGATCATCGGCAAATCTTAGGTGGTTTAAGCGAGCTCCATTAATATTCAGACCTAAGTGGTCCCAGTTTAGCTGTCTAAAGATGTGCTCGAGTACGGCGTTAAACAGCGTAGGGGAGAGAGGATCACCTTGGCGTACGCCCTTTTTGATAGGAAATGATTCTCCTGTTGATTCTAGTTTAATACTGGCTTTGCTAGATTTGTATATACTCTTGAGTATTTCTATATAGTTGCTCTGAACCCCTTGCTGTTCAAGGCTCCGCCATATGTATTGGTGCCTAAGGCTGTCGAATGCCTTTGAATAATCTATAAATGCCAAGTAGATTTGTTTGTTGTATTCGTTATTCTTCTGTAACAACTGTTTTATTGTGTGAATGTGATCTATTGTATTGAAGTCTTTTCTGAATCCTGCCTGCTCCACGGGTTGGCTTTCGTTTAGTA
The DNA here is from genome assembly GCA_029955525.1 of Oeneis ivallda. Lineage (NCBI taxonomy): Eukaryota > Metazoa > Arthropoda > Insecta > Lepidoptera > Nymphalidae > Oeneis > Oeneis ivallda. Next base: position 2,450,907 of record JARPMR010000022.1, on the reverse strand, counting down.
TTAAAGATATTCTTTCCAGGATCACTTTAGCAAATACTTTATATATGTTTGATATTAGAGAAATTGGCCTATAGTTCCCAATCTCATCTCTAGGGCCTTTTTTATGTAATAGAATTATGTGACACTCTGTCCATTCTTCTGGAATTTGCCTTGTCTGTAAGATTTCATTGAAAAGTTTGGCTAGCACAGGACTGATTTCCTCTAAAGTTCCCTTGAGCATTTCATTAGGTATCTTGTCCGGCCCTGGGGCTTTCTCGAGTTTTTGGGATTTTATTGCCTTGATTACCTCTGAGGCAAGGATTTCTGGCACTTCGTCTACTTTGTTTTCTTTTTCTACGTTTACTTCCGGAATTGTAGCCAACCCTGAATCGAATTTATCAGAATACAATAGGCGGTAATAGTCCGTAGCTATTTTCTGTATTGAGAGTCGATTAGTTAAGTAAGATTCGCGTAGCTTAAGTTTCGGTATCCATTCTTTCCCATGTTCGCTTAGTTGTTTCATAGCTTTTTTTGTTCCTCCTGTTCTTTTTATATTTTCTTCCAAAACTCTATTTCTTTTCTCCTTACGGTCTTTCCTCATATTCTCCTTAATTTCCTTGCTAAGATTTGCAATTTTTTGGCGTCTTTCTGTGTCCCCTTTATTTGATATTAGTGTTCTTCTTTCGTCTAGTAGTTCTAGTGTCTCTTTGCTTAAATAGCTTTCTTTGCTTCTGGGTTTGCTGACTAGCATCTCTTTCAATATGTTTTGTAAATTCCTGTATTTAATCCCAGTTTCTGCATCGGAGATAATAATTTCCTTGAATGATTCTGCTGTGCGGGAATAAGTGGAATGACTGTGTTCTGGTATTTGATACAGCTTATTACTATTTACTAAGTTTTTCCTGGATCTTTTGGGTTGGTTTAGGCTCAGGCAGCTTCTTACCATACGGTGGTCTGTGTTAAAGTTGAGGTTTTTAACTATGTTGATATCTGTGAACGCGCTTGCTTTGTTGGTTATAATAAAGTCAATTTCAGTTTTGAATTTTGCACCTGGGGAGGACCACGTCCATTTGCTTTTAGGTTTTTTGTAGAAACGTGAGTTCATTAAGATAAGGTTATTTTCCATCATGAATTCTACTAGTTTCTGTCCACTTTGGCTTCTTTTGCCATGCCCAAACTTCCCGATTGAGGGTTCTTCTCCCATTTGCCTTTCTCCAACCTGTGCGTTAAAGTCGCCCATGATTATTATGTTGTTGTTGTAATGAGGTTTTATTGCTTCTGAGATACTCTCATAGAAATATTCTATGTCTGGTTTCCCCGCTTGTTCTGTTGGGGCGTATATTTGGAAGATGGCCCAGTTTTTCTTGTAACCCGGAAATTTTAAATGAACTACCGCAATTCTGTCCGAAACTCCTTCAAATCCCATAATGTTGTTCTTCAGTTTAGACTTAATAAGGAAACCTACTCCTTTTTGTCCCGTGTGTTCTCCTTTGTGGAACATGATATAGTCGTTCCTCTCTTCTATCCCTTCTCCTGGCCTTCTCATCTCGCTGATGCCTAATATGTCCCATTTTATGTTGGATATGGCTATTTCTAGTTCTTTTAGGCTCACTTCTGTTCTTAGTGTCCGAGTATTCAGCGTGCAGACATGTATATGTTCAGTGATCTTTTTATCTTGTTTTATCTGTATTGTTTTCTTTTTGTGCATATTTTTTCTAAATAGGTTTGCTTTAGGGTGTTTCGAATTATAATTTTTTGATTTATATGGAGGGTGTTTGTCTTCTTCCCCCACGGTGACAAGCCGGCTTGGGGTGCAATTTATGAGTGTTGTGTTTGGTAATGTGCTTGTTGGGGTTATTTGGATCCGGGTGTCGCATATTAGTTTTTTGAGAGATTTGATAATGAAGCTGATCTTCCGCGCTCTACATAGTTCAGTATATTTGGTCTGATTATTTCCTTTATCGCAGTTTTAGAGGGGTCGTTGTTCAAGGTGGTCAATGTACTTTGGGTATTACGTGCATTGACTTTCTTTTGTGATGGTATTTTAGGTGATCCTGAAGTCTCTCTTTTCCTTTTTTCTCTGTTGCTTTCATGTGTTTTCTTTATTATCAGCTTGTCGTATTTTATGAACGCTATATTCCCTTTTTTCTTTTCCTCTTCAACTTGCAGCTGTAGTTGTTTACGTTTTTCTATTATTTCTTTAGGGTAATCCTCTTTGATATTTACACCTTCTTGCAGGTTAGATCTGTTTCGCAGAATCATATGTTTTTTCCACGTAGTTGTGAGTGAGACTACAACAGGGCGATTTTTATCAAGCTCTTTTTTACCGATTCTGTAAATATTATTAATTTCGAAGGCTTCAAAATGTACTCCCATTTCTATTATAATGTCTTTTATGTAGTCTACTAGCTCCGTTTCTGTTGTTGCTTTTCCTTCCTCGATGCCAAAAAAGACAAGGTTATTTTTGCGCTTATCCTTATCAACGAATTTAAGTTTTAACTCAAGCTCACTTATTTTATTTTTGAGTTGGGCGTTTTCTTCGGTGATCGCTTTAAGCTTTTCGTCTAGTGCTGCCATGACATTTTGTGTTACTGAAGTTGTTATAAGTTTGGTTTGTTGGTTTAACTTTTCATCTAATTTTGCCAATAGGATTTCCATACTTTTCTCCATCTTTGGTATTTTTATATTGCTATGGCAACACTATTTTGCTGTGGCAACACTTGTTTTTCTGTGGCAGCACTTGTTTTGCTATGGCAACACTTGTTTTGCTGTTTGTTATGTTGGTAAGTACTGTAGTTTCCGCTCTATAGTTTATGTACAATTTGCATCAGATGACACTTAACCGTAATTTTGTAGGTTAGAATGTTTACAATGTGCGGCCGATTTACTCTCGCAATTTAACACTTTTTCTGTAATTTTTCGCTTGATCACGTATTTTGATCTTTGTTGTAGTCAATAGTTCGTATGATACACTTTGTTGGCACTTATTTACACTGTTTGTTTTTAATTTTCCGCGGAGCTCTGTGACGTGCGTATTGACTGATCGACGACCCGACCGGAAAAATCGATTTTGTTTCCTTTTGATAAATTTTTCTTAAGGGAGAGGGCAGACTGGCTAATTTAAGCGGCATTGATCGCGCGTTTTTATGGCCTTTAGCGATTTTACGGCCTTTTGCGTGCATCGCGTTTCGCGCGACTTTGCGATTCTGCGATCGAAAGTCATAAAAACGCGAACGCGTTTTGAGTCGCGATTTTCGTCTGCCCTCTATGAAAATATTTTTGATTTGAAACTGTCTGTTGGGTAATGGTGGAATCGGGATTTGAAGAAACGGAATTTTGGAAAGGATCAGAAAATCTATGGACTATGGCTCAAACGCTCGACGCGCGGAGCCACTAAACAAACGAAGAAGAACTGTCTGTTGTCTGTCTGACATCTGTCATTCGTCTGTCTGTCGTCCGTATGTCTGCTGGCTGGCCGTCACTCTCGTTGGCTATAATGTATTGTTGCTAAAAGAATACCATAAATTCAGCCAATCACGACAATATAGAAGTAAGGATTGACGCAACATCTCCGCAATCGACCCACTGAATGCTTAAGCGGGGTTTCCCCCGCGAGCGAAGCGAGCCCCGAACCGATACTGTTTTAGTCGCAGAGGAAAACAGCAGAGATGTATACAAGCACTTAGTCTAGGAAAAGGACCGAGCGAGCAGAGAGTTCAAAAAGAGTCAAAATGAGAGCAGTGGTAGCGGAAGAAGGCAACTGTTCAAACTCTTTAATAGTGGAAGTGGTGTTTACACTTCCACTAGGTTAGGTTAGGTTAGGTTTCTAAGTCTACAGTCTGTTACGCTTAGCCATTTCCCGCTCAATAACCTATTGCAGTGTAAACCCCGCTCTAGAATTATAAAAATGTGAACTCAGCCTAAAATCACTTTTCAGGGCAATATTAACAATAGGAAGGAAACAAATTGCAATATTTGCCCTAAATGGAAGCAAACGCTATAATATTATGTCAGCCCTCAGTACAATAGAATTTCATGCTTTCAAAATGGCTACCTACTGCAATGATTTCAATCGCGTTTGGCAAGAGTCATAATAATTATTCTCTCAAAATAAATTACACGCTAGAATAAGGCAATTAATTTTTCTATTCATGCCGATAAATATCGCATTTCCGAATGTTTGTCTTACTGGAAACTCTGCTTATTATTATTTATTACATAGTATGTTGCCTTGGAATTTTGTAGGGGAAAAATCGAAATTATTTATTTCGTGTAGGCCAACTTTTGGCTCTAATGACTAGTCAAGACTCTACCACCGGTTAGGAAAGCAGACTCTGCCAAGAGTCGGTAGAAACTCTTTAAATAGTATTCAGAAAGGCAGTTATGTCTGTAAAATTATTTCGAAAAATATATTACAGGAAAAAAATGCGCACAATATCTCTTGTAATGTATAATTTCAACTGTGTACACTGTATATCTCTTAATTAGTATGGACAGTATATGGACGGAATAGGGATGTAAAATCTCTCTCTCGTCCATACTAAATGACAGATTTACGCACAGTTAACGTAAGCTTCAGACACTAGAGTTCATGTGACGACAAGGAACAAAACCAAAGTCTAACCTAAATCAGAAAATCGGGGCTGACGAAATAACGTTGACGATCAGGTGTCCCGTAAAAGGAAGAGCATCAAAAGGTGACGTTCAGGTAAAGATTTCTTTTTAATACGGAATTCTTTTCTATCCAGATATATTTTACGACTAGCTGATGCCCGCGACTTTGTCCGCGTGGATTTAGTTTTAAAGTCCCTCGGGAACTCCTTGATTTTCCGGGATAAAAAGTAGCCTAGATGTTGACCCGAGTAATAAGCTACCACGGTATAAAATTTTGTAGAAATCTGTGCGGTAGTTTTTACGTGAAAGAAGGACAAACAAACAGACAGACAAACAGACAAAAAAAATTAGCTTCTGTTTTGATATCTGTATCTTCAACACAATTAGAAGCAAAAACCCTTTTTTGAATCTATTTCATGTACAGAATTGGTTTAATTTCTGTTTTATTATATTTTACGATGAAACCTACTTCATTGAAAAGGAGCCAAGTCGCATAAATCGCATTAGAATCACTCCACCGGTGTATTGTGAAATTTTTATCACTTACTCGACACAATGACTATGTTTGAAATGGTAAAGGTTAGGCGAAGTGAAATTGACAATAGTTAGTATTATCTGCCCCCTAACTGAAATGTTGGTAAAGGATACACACAAACAACTTACTAAAGTCGTCTGAGCAAATTACCTACAAAAATTATCTGTAGTATACGCTATTAACATAGTAATAATATGATTCTGAAGGGATTTTTAGATTTGCCATTAACATAAATTGAAACAGTCGAGGTTATTACTTATGTATATTTAAGTTAATACTTATTATTACACAATCAAAGATCACAAAGTTGCATGGAAGCAATCAGCCTACCAATTGTCTAAAAGTTATTCCATTGATCGTATTCGTATTCGATGACATTAGCGTCAAAGTAAAATAATCTTTGATTGTATTGATTTGAAGTAACAAATTCAGTACAACCGATTTTAACATGGAGCGTATTGTAGTTTGTACATACCTAAACGTATTAGAATGCATAGAAGAAATTGAGCACTAATTCAATGCTGTTATGGTTTATATTACTTTGACATTAATGTAATTGAATAAGATTACGATCAATGGAATAACTTTTGACGATCGCTTTGCATTCAGCTGCCCACAAGATATGTGTGTGATAGCTTACGTCCAGCTGTGGGCCGATGGTAGAATCCCTACAAGCGGACCGACTCTACAATTGGCAAGAGCTTGTAAAGTTGCATTTTTAACAGACTTCCAAAAAAGGAGGTTCTCAATTCGGCCGGTATCTATGTTAAGTTAGGTGACGCTTTCTGTCAACTTTGTTATTACGAACCTCTGCACGACAACTAAAGGTGAAAATTACATTGGGATGTTAGGATTGTATTTAGGGGCTACCTACGTAAAGAGACTTCTACTTAGGGGATAATTTAGGTATGGTTGGTGAAAACGGGCATAATAATAATGTCAACTTTGATCGTCATGTGTCTATTGAATGAATAAGTTATTATGGGAAACCGTTACCGCGAGGTCTCAGTTCGGGGCGAACCACTAGTTTTAAAGAGCCAGAGTCAGCAAGCAAAGCAAGACTAAAAAAATATAGCAAAAGTAAGTCAAAGTAATTGATAAAATATTCCTAGGGGTTCCACGCCTCCGCTTGCTCATCTTAACTACTTCCCCACCCCTTTCTACAGCCCACGCGCGTGAATAACAATTTTTACGACCTATTTATTATTAAGGTTTTATAGGCAAATAAGTCTGAACTTTACAGTTTAAGCAAGATACACACACAAGTCGGTCTAGACCAGGGATTCTACCCCCCCCCCCCCCACCCCACCAGGGGGGGTGGATTTTGAAATTCCACCCCCAATGGGGTTAAATAGGGGGTGAAAGTTTGTATGAAAATCCGTTATCTTTCAAGTGATATCCATGAAACTTGGTATTTGGAATTTAATTTAAAAATAAAAAATACGTTTCACAGTTTTTGAAATTCCACCCCACCTAAATTCCACGCGGACGAAGTTGCGGGAGCAAAATCTAGTAGAGGCATATTTCGAAACCAAGATAGGTACATTTTCCACACATACCCAACAAAATGACGTTCAAAGGTCCGAGAAATCTCGATTGCAATACTATTCTGGAAAGGTCAAAAGCACCTAAAACCAATCAAATCTTAATATTGCAATACCTACGTCTCATCACGCCATATAGAATTTCATATCCATTGCGGTGCTGTGTTGCTCGAATGTCGTCAATACAACCACTTGTGTCAATAAAATGCGTCGCTATTTTTGTACGGCAAGCATAATATCACCCGTGCATTGTGTAACGTAATCTTTAAAACGGTATGTTCAGATTATAATGGCTGGTTATGTCACTTGTCACATCATAGTTAAATTATCGTGTACGGATCAAGGTAGAGAAATGAATGCTAAATTGAGGCTGGAAATTGGAATCTGTGCGCATCGATTCGCGTTTTGTCCATACAAAACTGTCATTTTTCATAGACATAGCTGTGTACGCATCAATTCGGTTTTGCGTACAGTTTTTGCAATTCACGAAGGCGAGTGAGCTTTACTCGGGGTTGCTCCGTGTACATGCACACTGCATAAGTGTGCGTGCCTGTCAAAGCCTAGGTGGGAGCGGGCAGGCGCGAGCATTGCGCTCGCTCACTTATACAGATACGACACACACACAACCATAAGTCAGTCGCCCTCGTGAATTGCAAGAACTATACACGACTCTGTGAAAAATGCCAGTTTTGTATGGACAAAATGCGAATCGACGCGCACAGATGTGATTCCAGCCTAAGTCGGCGCATAAATCCTACTTCCTACTAATATTCATCATCATAATCATCATAAGCAACCCATCAACGGCTCACTACTGAGCGCAGGTCTCCTCTCAGAGAAGGGTTACAGGCCATAGTCCACCAAGCTGGTCCAATGCGAATTGGCGGACTTCACACACCTTCGGAAATATTATGGAGAACTCTCAGGTGTGCAGGTTTCCTCACGATGTTTTCTTTCACCGTTGAAGCAAGTGATATTTAATTGCTTAAGCGCACTTGAATCCGAAAAGTCAGAGGTGCGTACACGGGATCGAACCTGCAACCTCCCGAATAGGAGACCACAGTCCTAACCACTAGGCTATCACTGCTACTAATATTATAAATGCTAAAGTTTGTTAGGAATGGATGGATGGATGGATTTTTGTTTGTTACTCTTTAACGCCACAACGAATTAACTGATATTAACTGATTTGGCTGATATTTGGAATGGATATATCTCATACCCAGAATAATTAAAACATAGGCTACTTTTTATCCCGGAAAGTTACAAAATCTTAACCTTAACCGCGGGAATTAAAAAACCTCAATCCACGCGGACGAAGTCCCGGGCATCTTGTAGTAAATAACATAAACTTAAGTCCCTTAAAACATTATTATACTCATACTAGTTGACCCGGCGAACTTCGTACCGCCACTCATCACCCTTATCATTTAGGGGCATGAAAAGTAGATGTTGGCCGATTCTCAGACCTACCCGATATGCACACAAAATTTCATAAAAATCGGTCCACCCGTTTCGGAGGAGTAAGGTAACTAACATCGTGACACGAGAAATTTATATATTAGACTAGCTGACTCGGCGAACTTCGTACCGCCAACTTACCTATAGTATAAATAAAACAAATAACTACTAAAACTTCACTTCACTTCAATTTGGACCAAATTACAGATAGTTACGAAGTTTGATCTAAATCGGTTAAGTAGTTTAGGAGTCCATCGCGGACAAACAACGTGACACGTAATTTATATATATTAAGATTAAGAGTTTATAGATTTCCCCGATCTTACCTCGTTGCCATACGCTAAAAGATGGTGCACTGTGATTAGAGATTTATACACCACCACCCAGTTTGTGTTTTGTGTGCGCTCCACCAGAAGGTTGGCCAGCTGTGGGATTGACACGTTGGGCTCGTTTGTGCAGTGGACTAGATCTGTAAAGAAAAATTAAAAATTAATTAAAAACAAACGCGGGATTGCAGTTTTTGGGTTGTCATTTAGTGGCCTTAATATGCTTCTTTAAATCTTTAGAAATAACGAGCTTTTGCCCGCGGCTTCACTCACGTTAAGTTCTATTTTTGAAACCCTTATTTTACTCCTTCAGGGGTTGAATTTTCACCAAAGTCCTTTCTAAGGCCCGCTTGCAGAAAGGCCGCGTTATCCTTTTAACCCAGAGTAAGCTGCTGCTTTGACAGATTTCGTATAAAGCTTCTGTCAAAAATTACAAATTTAATCCTGGGTTAAACCTAACCCGGCTTCTCTGCAAGCGGGCCTTAGCTGATGCCTACGTCATAGCTCATAATAGCTATATGCATGCCTTTCAGCCCGATACGTCTAGTGGGTTGAGCTGTGCGTTGATAGATCAGTCAATCAGTCAGACAGTCATCCTTTTCGTTTTTAACCTCCCCGACGCAAAAAGAGGGGTGTTATAAATCTGACGTCGATGTCTGTCTGTGTGTCTGTGGCATCGTAGCTCTCAAACGGATGGACCGATTTCAATGCGGTTTTTTTTCAATTGAAAGCCAGTTTCCTTGCGGTGGTTCTTAGCTATGTTTGGTTAATATCGGTCCCGGGTCCAGCAGTGTAAGAGTATCAGCTCTTTTCCAAAATGATGTAAGGCATTTTTGGCGAATGATTACTTGATTAAGTGCTTCACGTGTGCCAGTCTAACGTTGATAACTTCGAACTGATGCTGCAACCAGAACCATACATAGTCCGGCCATAGATTCACATGTTTTAAATTTTAAATTTACGCTTGTATACAATTAGGTAATAGGTATCACCACCAATCATCATCATCTCAATTAGAAGTCCACGGCTGTACAATGGACTTAGGTCTTTAGATATCGGATTGATGCTTGGGGGTCCGTCCTAGAGGTCTTCCAACACTGCGCGTCCCGGTGCAGGCCAGTGCGGGTCGCCATTACAGCAACTTAAGACCCCAAACGTCCAAAACTTGTTCACTATTTCATATACTATGTATATCATAAGGTGAACCGTAGATAAGTAGGCAAATCTTTCTTGGATATAAAAGAAGAAAGGAAATTGAAATGCTAAATCGCTTTCGTAATTTTATAACACAATCTCACCACGTTTAAGTAAGCTTATAAACGTTGGCAAAGTATCAATTTTGGCCACAAGTTTAGTTACGAGTTCAATATCAAAGTAAGCGCCACATTATATACATTTGTGTACCGCCAACTGTAACATAAGTATATAATGTACATTATAATATCTTAACTCCAGACTACTAACAGAAAAACTATTTTTAAAACTCGGGACCTACCTGCTAGGTCCTAGCAGAACAAGTTAGCCACAAGACCAAAGACGTTCATTAATCTCACTCAACTCTTCGCCCAGGTCTCCTCTCGAATAAGAAGGTTCAGGCCATAGTCCAACATAATAGCCAAGTGAGAATTGGCAGACTTGGCACATCTTTGAAAAAATTATGAAAAATTTTCAGGTATGCAGGATTTCTCACGATGTTCTCCTTGACCGTAATAGAATAGAATAGGTTTTATTCAAATAAACTTTTACAAAGTGCTTTCGAAACGTCAAACGAATCACTGGTTCGGAATGCTTCTAAAGCGTGTGATCGTTTGAAACGCAATCTACCCCTGGCTCGGAAAGCTTCTAAAGGCGGGTCTCCACCAAACAAAAGTTGCCAACTTTTGTCACCAACACGTGTTGACCTTGACAACCCAGTTTAAAGCGTGTGATTGCTTAAACGCAATCTACCACTGGTTCAGAATGCTTCTAAAGCGTGTGATTGTGTGAAACGCAATCTATCACTGGTTCGGAATGCTTCTAAAGCGTGTGATTGCTTAAAACGCAATCTACCACTGGTTCAGAATGCTTCTAAAGCGTGTGATTGTGTGAAACGCAATCTATCACTGGTTCGGAATGCTTCTAAAGCGTGTGATTGCTTAAAACGCAATCTACCACTGGTTCAGAATGCTTCTAAAGCGTGTGATTGTGTGAAACGCAATCTATCACTGGTTCGGAATGCTTCTAAAGCGTGTGATTGTGTGAAACGCAATCTATCACTGGTTCGGAATGCTTCTAAAGCGTGTGATTGTGTGAAACGCAATCTATCACTGGTTCGGAATGCTTCTAAAGCGTGTGATTGCTTAAAACGCAATCTACCACTGGTTCAGAATGCTTCTAAAGCGTGTGATTGTGTGAAACGCAATCTATCACTGGTTCGGAATGCTTCTAAAGCGTGTGATTGCTTAAAACGCAATCTACCACTGGTTCAGAATGCTTCTAAAGCGTGTGATTGTGTGAAACGCAATCTATCACTGGTTCGGAATGCTTCTAAAGCGTGTGATTGCTTAAAACGCAATCTACCACTGGTTCAGAATGCTTCTAAAGCGTGTGATTGTGTGAAACGCAATCTATCACTGGTTCGGAATGCTTCTAAAGCGTGTGATTGCTTAAAACGCAATCTACCACTGGTTCAGAATGCTTCTAAAGCGTGTGATTGTGTGAAACGCAATCTATCACTGGTTCGGAATGCTTCTAAAGCGTGTGATTGCTTAAAACGCAATCTACCACTGGTTCAGAATGCTTCTAAAGCGTGTGATTGTGTGAAACGCAATCTATCACTGGTTCGGAATGCTTCTAAAGCGTGTGATTGCTTAAAACGCAATCTACCACTGGTTCAGAATGCTTCTAAAGCGTGTGATTGTGTGAAACGCAATCTATCACTGGTTCGGAATGCTTCTAAAGCGTGTGATTGCTTAAAACGCAATCTACCACTGGTTCAGAATGCTTCTAAAGCGTGTGATTGTGTGAAACGCAATCTATCACTGGTTCGGAATGCTTCTAAAGCGTGTGATTGTGTGAAACGCAATCTATCACTGGTTCGGAATGCTTCTAAAGCGTGTGATTGTGTGAAACGCAATCTATCACTGGTTCGGAATGCTTCTAAAGCGTGTGATTGCTTAAAACGCAATCTACCACTGGTTCAGAATGCTTCTAAAGCGTGTGATTGTGTGAAACGCAATCTATCACTGGTTCGGAATGCTTCTAAAGCGTGTGATTGCTTAAAACGCAATCTACCACTGGTTCAGAATGCTTCTAAAGCGTGTGATTGTGTGAAACGCAATCTATCACTGGTTCGGAATGCTTCTAAAGCGTGTGATTGCTTAAACGCAATCTACCACTGGTTCAGAATGCTTCTAAAGCGTGTGATTGTGTGAAACGCAATCTATCACTGGTTCGGAATGCTTCTAAAGCGTGTGATTGCTTAAAACGCAATCTACCACTGGTTCAGAATGCTTCTAAAGCGTGTGATTGCTTAAAACGCAATCTACCACTGGTTCAGAATGCTTCTAAAGCGTGTGATTGTGTGAAACGCAATCTATCACTGGTTCGGAATGCTTCTAAAGCGTGTGATTGTGTGAAACGCAATCTATCACTGGTTCGGAATGCTTCTAAAGCGTGTGATTGTGTGAAACGCAATCTATCACTGGTTCGGAATGCTTCTAAAGCGTGTGATTGTGTGAAACGCAATCTATCACAGGTTCGGAATGCTACTAAAGCGTGTGATTGCTTAAACGTAATCTACCACTGGTTCAGAATGCTTATAAAGCGTGTGATTGTGTGAAACGTAATCTATCACTGGTTCGGAAAGCTTCTAAAGCGTGTGATTGCTTGAAACACAATCTATCACTGGTTCGGAATGCTTCTAAAGCGTGTGATTGTGTGAAATGCAATCTATCACTGGTTCGGAATGCTTCTAAAGCGTGTGATTGTGTGAAACGCAATCTATCACTGGTTCGGAATGCTTCTAAAGCGTGTGATTGTGTGAAATGCAATCTATCACTGGTTCGGAATGCTTCTAAAGCGTGTGAATGTGTGAAACGCAATCTATCACTGGTTCGGAATGCTTCTAAAGCGTGTGATTGCTTGAAACGCAGTCTACCACTGCACACTGGTTCGGAAAGCTTCTAAAGCGTGTGATTGCTTGAAACGCAATCTATCACTGGTTCGGCATGCTCATAAAACGTGTGATTGCTTAAAACGCAATCTACCACTGGTTCGGAATGCTTCTAAAGCGTGTGATTGCTTGAAAGGCATTCTAACCCTGGTTTGGGGATGCTTCTAAAGCGTGTCATTGCTTAAAAGACGCAATCTACCACTGCTGGTTCGGAATGCTTCTACAGCGTGTGATTGCTTTAAACGCAGTCTACCACTGGTTCGGAATGTTTCTAAAGCGTGTGTTGCTAAAAAACGTACATAACTCCAAAAATGCGTGCCTGGAACTACCGACCACCCCACCCCCGACGTGGAGGCTGTCTGTCTCACTCACTACTGAGACAATATAATATTGTCTGAGCTGTCAAAAAACTATTAATAAAATGGACAAATTATAATTTAATGTTAATAAGGCAAGATGGTGTTTACCCACTTTCCTAGAGGCTTTATAATGTGACGTCACAGCGTCGGGGCAAGGCCGCCGACATTCAAATAGATTCCAACTCCGCGGAAGATACAAATGCTGCATATTTTAACATGTTGTTAGGCTATTACATAAACAGCGCTGCTATTAAATTAATCAATAAACAAAAATAAAAAATAGAAGCCTTAATAGCCCATCGGTAAAAGGTGCGAACTGAAAGGTCGCCAGTTCGATCCCCACCCGATGCACTATTGTCGTACCCACTAGAATAGAATAACTTTTTATTGAAATAAACTTTTACAAAGTGTTTTCGAATCATCAAGTGAATCTAACATCTGGTTCGGAATGCCATTCAAACAGAGATGAACCAGCAAGAAACTCGGGGGTTGCTCTTTTTTATTTTAAAATATTATGTTTTAAGTTCACAGTTTACTGTTACTAAGTACTGTCTCATGAATTGCTGGAGCGAGTTTTATCCACGCGTTTTTATCATTATGTAGGTAAAAATTTAATAAGTATGTATGATGTCATGAAGACAATGATTTTAATATGGTCGAGCGTAACAACGTCAAAATATGGTCGAGCGAAGCAACGCGGCTGGATCATGCGTCATGCTCGTGAACGGGTTCCACCGACGGGAATGGGGCTACTTTCTAACTGCCCGTCTTAACATGAATTGAATTGTAGTACCTACGCTTTTTTGGCACTTAACCTCATTGTGGAAATATATTCTATTCTAACAATAATGCATGGGTTAAATCGGCTTGGCATCCGGCTGCCCACAAGATAGTATAAAAAACTTATTACAGTGTAATAGCTACATAATAATATTGTAAAATGATTATTTTTAAAAGAGCAACTGCTGAGTTTCTTGCCGGCTCATCTCAGCAGAATCCGCTTTCCAAACCGGTGCAGGTGGTAGAGTGATGACGTGTTATAAGAGCCATCCATAGGTTGGCCTACGTGAAATAAATAATTTTGAATTTTGAATAGATTTATGAATGACAGTAAAGGCTTGTAAAAAGCCATTCTTCTAAACTACCAATGAAAATTCTATTAATTAATGACAAAACAATGATAATTGGAAATGATGACGAAGGTCACAGAGCCGGCAGGCGTGAGGCCACATCTACAGAATCATTATTGTCCGTTCACACTTGACCCGAATCCCGATCGTATACGAGTAGAGGTCACATGTTAATTGTGTTCCCATGATGACCATCAGCGGTGAACTGATTTTGATAACGTTATACTCCAGTGATAGCCCAGTGGTTAAGATTGCGGTCTCCTATTGAGGGGTCGCCGGTTCAATCCCGGGCAGGCGACCTCTGACTTTTCGGAGTTAAGTGCGTTTAAGCAACTGGCACATGCTTCAACGGTGAAGGAAAACATCGTGAGGGAACCTGCACGCCTGAGAGTTCACCATAATGTTTTCAAAGGCGTGTGAAGTCTACCAATTCGCTTTGGGCTAGCAGCGTGGTGGACTATGGACTACAACCCTTCTCTGAGTGAGAGTGAGACTTGTGCTCAGTAGTGAGACGTTAATGTTTTGCTAATTATGATACTCCAGAGAAACGGGTTGTAATCGCCTACTTGGGGAGACATTTTCCAGGATGAAGATGAGAAGAAGAAGACTCCAGAGATACTACGAATATCATAGAAGCTATGGATTCTAGCGTGAGCTTTACCGGATCCTGCCAACCCACCGCATTACTATCGCAAGAAAACTCCTACCATTATAAATGATGAAAGAGGTAACGACACTCAGCAATGAGAAATACGATGCAGAGAGAGAGTGGCTTTAAAACTGAGAACCAACGTAGAAACGGAGTATGGGGATAATGGGTTTATTTTAGTTTGCTCCCTAGTCCTTAACTCCTATCAGGTGAGATCACAGCTATCCTAAACCACCGCATTACTATCGCAAGAAAACTTCTACCATTATAAATGATGAAAGAGGTAACGACACTCAGCAATGAGAAATACGATGCAGAGAGAGAGAGAGAGAGAGAGAGTGGCTTTAAAACTGAGAAACAACGTAGAAACTGAGTATGGGGATAATGGGTTTATTTTAGTTTGCTCCCTAGTCCCTAACTCCTATCAGGTGAGATCACAGCTATCCTAAACCACCGCATTACTATCGCAAGAAAACTTCTACCATTATAAATGATGAAAGAGGTAACGACACTCAGCAATGAGAAATACGATGCAGAGAGAGAGAGAGAGAGAGAGAGAGAGAGAGAGAGTGGCTTTAAAACTGAGAAACAACGTAGAAACTGAGTATGGGGGTAATGGGTTTATTTTAGTTTGCTCCCTAGTTCCTAACTCCTATCAGGTGAGATCACAGCTATCCTGTCAGTGGTAAAAAATATAGAAGCAATCCCTCAAATCTTAGAACCTCTTATAGCAACGCGTAAAACTAAAATATACGTAAACGTAAAACAAGTGTAAATTAAAAATTTTATTTTTAAATGCAAGTTTTTAGTAGCTACATCATTAGACTCTGGATATCATCTAGGATCAGAGTACTTGTTATGACGAATCAAACGAGCCCAAACTCGATAGGGTTACGTCGTTTTATTACAGAGTTCCGATAGCCATCTTCCGTCTCCATCATCAGATCAGCTCCATGTCACAATTATATTGTATTGTCATCCGATTTACACATACATGCAAAATTTCAGCTCGATCAGAAACCGGGAAGTGGTTGGTTCTAATTCATCTTGCAAGATTTGACCCAAACAAACAAATAAATAAATAAACTGGTCAAGCTAAATAAAACCTTGTAAAAAATATAGAAGCAATCCCTCAAATCTTAGAACCTCGTAAAGAATTTTTACGCCAGGAATTTGCCACTAAATAAAAAAATTAAAAATTAAATGGCACTCGGGGGCTGCCGCGGTAAACATTTTTTATCAACTTATGCAATTATAATTTTATGCAATATTTTTTTTGCATAATAAAAATTATGCAAAAAAATAATTAAAAAACAAACAAGAAAAGCGCACTGTCACTACTTCGCGAGTGAGATTCGAACCTGCGATATCATACACCATACGGTAAAGAAAGCGGCCGCTCGCCCACTGCGCCAACAGAGCTACTTAAGAACCTCTAAAATGTTGAACGCTTACTGAACGACGGTGTTAGGTTTATTTTCGTTACGGGTATTTTCGGTACGTTTTTCGACGGTGTTACGGAATTTCTTGATTCGGTCGCCGCGCTCAAACTGTTTGTCCTAGTTCAAAGTCCGCGATAAAAGCTATGCAATAGCTTAAAATCAAAATTCAAAATTATTTATTTCATGTACAGGCCAGTTTTTTATAGGTACTCACTCTTGTGGGCAGCTGGATGCCAAGCCGATTTATCCCATGCAACTTGTTAGAATAGAATATTTCCACAATGAGGGGAAGTTCCAAAAATGTGTCATTCAATACAATACGTTAAGACGGGCAGACAGAAAGCAGCCCCATTCCGGCATCCGGACGCATGATCCAACCGTTGTTTCGCTCAACCATACCTATTTGATATTTGTGATAGTTATTTTCATTTGAAATAAGCTGAAATAAGCGATGCAAAACGCTTACTTTCAACGTTTGCGTAAAAGTTACGGCTAACGATATTTATACGCATAGGACTTCTTTATCAACCGATAGACGTCCACTGCTAGGCAAAGGTCTTTTGCATGGACTTTCACAGGCCTCGGTCTTGCGTAGCCTGTGGGCCTATTTTGATGAATGAGGTGTCAATCGATTCGTTATTATGGTCCGAGTGCATAATACTTTGACAAATGAACCACTAGTAAATATCATTCGTCTATGGCATAATATGTATTATTATGTATGATCCACCGATTTTTAACCGACTTCGAAAAAGGAGGAGGTTCTCAATTCGTCGGAATCTTTTTTTAGGGTTCCGTACCCAAAGGGTACCCAACGGGACCCTATTACTAAGCCTACGCTGTCCGTCCGTCCATCCGTCCGTCTGTCAGCGGGCTGTATCTCGTAAACCGTAATAGATAGACAGATGAAATTTTCAAATATTAAGTATGTATTTCTATTGCCGCTATAACAATAATAAAAATTAAATTAAATTAAAAAAAATAAATTAAAATAAATATAAAAAAATTAAATTAAATTAATATATATATATATATATATATATATTTTTTTTTTTAACGGAACCCTAAAAGAGCGAGGCCCGACTCGCACTTGGCCGATTTTTTTATGTATGTTCACCGATTACTCGAAGACGCCTGAACCAATTTGGAAAATTCTTTTTTTTTTTGTTTCAAAAGGTATACTTCCTAGGTGGTTCCATTGAAATCTTATTGGAATCGGTCGAGCGGTTTTAAAATAAATTATTATATATATAAATCAACAATAAATTATTTACATACTTTGTAGTGGCGCGGGCGTTTGAAGACGGTTTTTTAAAAAAGAATATTTTACATTTTTTATACAAACAAAATTAATTTTACATCCAATTTTCTGTAGTCGGATTAGTTTTCGAGCTTTTATCCTTGTGATATCTATAATACTTGGCGTTTGTTTACGTGTTGTGAACGTTTTAAATCGTTTCGCGCACCAAGCAACATCAGAGAACGGCGTTAGATCCGGTTATGTCACAATTTTTTATAAATTTTATTTTTGTGAGGTAGGTAGGTACCTAACTAGGTAGGTTACTGTTACTATGTTATATATACGATACTAGCTGATGCCCGCGACTTCGTCCGCGTGGATTTAGTTTGTAAAATCCCGCGGGAACTCTTTGATTTTCCGGGATGTCTATGTCACCCTACACTCTACAGGTTCTCAACTATACCTATTCAAAAAATCACGTCAATCCGTAGCTTTGTTGAAGCGTGATTGACGGACAAACCAACAAACAAACACACTTTCACATTTATTTATATGTATTAGTAAGGCCAGCTCGCTGGACCGATGACCTTAAGAAGGTGGCGGGAAGCGGTTGGATGAGGAAAGCGGAGGACCGTGTTTGGTGGCGCGCTCTCGGAAAGGCCTATGTCCAGCAGTGGATGAATACAGGCTGATGGATGGATGGATGGATGGATGGATTAGTAAGGAAGAATTAATACTACGATAATAAAGGCGATCTAATTAAATTTTAGAACACAAAAGCTACTATTGTGACTTAATTATGATAGTTAGATATATTCCCTAGGGGACTTTTTTATAGAGAATAATGAGTACTTTAATCATGTAGTACATCATTTTTAGGGTTCCGTAGTAAACAAGGAACCCTTATAGTTTCGCCATGTCCGTCCGTCTGTCTGTCTGTCTGTCTGTCTGTCTGTCTGTCTGTCCGCGGTTTAGCTCAGAGACTATTGGTACTAGAAATCTGTAATTTGACAAGGGTATAAATATCAATCACGCCGACAAAGTGGTGAAATAAAATTTTGAAAAATAATTTTTTTTAGGGTACCTCCCCTACATGTAAAGTGGGGATGATTTTTTTTTCCTTGACTATCCCATAGTGTGGGATATCGTTGAATAGGTCTTTCAAAAATATTGTAGGTGTGGGAAGACCATTTTTCAATTCAGGGATCCGTTTGTGAAATATGATATTTTAAAGTGCTAAATTTTATTAGAGTCAAGTGTCCCCCCCCTCTGCCATCTAAATAGTAGTATATAGGATACAAGAAAATTCACAGCAGTAGTATATACATATAATGAATTTTAAAGGAAAACTATCACGGCTAAGTAGGGTTCATTAGTTAAGAAGTTGTATCTGTTTTTCCTAAGTTAGGTATTACACGTAGTGTAAGTTGCATATTTTGTAGTATATTTATAGTATTTAAACCATGGAACTCAAAATGTATTCAATATTCATAAATAAAATAAAAGCACTATCCTAGGTCAGCAATAATATTTGATACTTTCAACTACGGAACCCTACACTGCGCGTGACCCGACACGCACTTGGCCGGTTTTTAATTTTATGTATCATCAATAGTTTTCTTAGTACACGCCAAATAATGCATTTTATAGGCAAAATTTGCTACTTTGGTTTACATTATTGCAATTTTCTTAAGGATCTCTAATTTTTTGGAAATAAATTATAGCCTATGTTACTTCCTGATAACTTAACTTTCTATTGGTGAAAAAATGGTTAAAATCGGTCCAGTAGTTACAGAGCCTATTCGGTACAAACAAACAAAAAAAAAAACTTTCCTCTTTATAATATTAGTATAGATTTACATTATGATATTTTTTAAATTGCCTCGTTGGTCTTGATTAGCATGTTCGACTACAGATAACGAGGTCTCTCTCCCCTCTCCCTTAATGACCCAAAGCCATCGTCAGCCCACTAAAGGGCACAGATCTCCAATCAACTGAGAATCGTTAGGCCATAGCTCAGAAAGCTCAAGCGAAGATTGATAGACTTCACACACCTTTGAGAACATTATGGAGAACTCTCAGGCATATAGGTTTCCTTCACCTTCACAACAAGTGATACTTGATAGCTTAAAACTTAAAATGCACCTAACTCTGAAAAGAGGTGGGTGCCTGGGATCGAATCTTGGAGCCTCCGAAAAGGAGTCGGTAATCTTAAGGTGGAAGACACGGTACTGCCCGCGAAATTCAAATTTAATTTGGTTTTTCGCAATTTGTAAACTAATACGACAAAGTAGGCTTATGGCATTCTAATTGCGACGATGGCAGTATCTTCTTCAAAGGTTTATATAAAAATCTTTACTTGAAAGTGTCCAGTTTAAGAAATTAATCAAAATATCGACTAATTTGTAAGTAACTCACGTCCAACTCAGTATTTTGATTAATTCCTTAAACTGATCACTTTCAAGCTTTGAGTAATAAACCAACACAGGAGAAGAATTGACGCGCGTACCCCTCTGTAAGTTGGGTATGAGCAGTGGTCCTACTCGTTATATAAAACTGTTTGACTCGAGTCACGCGCCTGTCAACTACGTATGGTTAGCGGGGAATGAGCTCCGCTATAAATGCCGAATATGAGAGTATTTTCTTCTAAAAAAATATTTAAAACATCCAGTTTACTAAAGGATAACATTTATTTACTTCTGATGTATTATTTTATCCAAATAATGCAATACTTATGCAGAAAACTTAAGAAAACTGTCGATCTGAAAATGTTGCTACTTAATCGTACATGAAATAATTTGGGGAAAATATTGAAAATTAATCTTCCTACTTACTATTCGTTTAGAGACCTTTATCTTGAACTGCATTATAAATTGATCCCATAGAATTAAAATCACGATAGAATAGGAAGGGGTGAACGACTAATTTATAAGCTTTAAGTAAAATATGACTAGATATATAAATACGAACTTTGATCGTCTGTGGGATTATCAAATAATGATAAAAAATTCTTTCTATAAAACCGACTTTAAACGCCACTACAAAGTATAAAACAATTTTAATTTGTACATGTATGTTGAAGTCGGGCGGGCCTAAATATAAATGATGAAACTAATGCGCGACGCTAGCCCAACTTTGCCCGATCGGCGTATGAAGTCGGTTTTTTAAAGATATTTTTTTTACATTATTATTTTAAGCTTTTTTGTGTATATCTCTGATCGCGAGCAATTTGCTCTTAATCATTGAGTTCCTTCCTCCATCACCGAAGATATGAATCATCTTCTCTTCACCTTTTAAATAGGCCCAACCTTATTATGCTTTCTTTAAAAAAAAATTGAAATCGGTTCAGATTTGACGTAGTTATGGAGTAACATCTAACATTATATCAACAAAAATTTATATGGGAACCACCTCTGAAGTATGCCCTACTAAACAAAAAAAATTTATCAAATTCCATTCATTATTAGGCGGAATAATTGGGTAACAAATATACAAAAAATTCAAATTGAGAACCTCCTCCTTTTTTGAAGTCGGTTAAAATGATTGCATTATTATAACGATCGCAATGGTGTCTGATTGGCTGGTACTCTCCCACTATTGTTTAAAATGCATTGATGCAGCTAGAGCTCCATAAACTCAGCGAATTCATAAAATTAGTTTTTTTACTCAATTATTTCAAAATTTATAGGTATATATTTCCATATAGCCAGTGTGATATGATTTTCTAAATATACAAAATGAAAAGGTGACTGACTCACTGATTTATCAACGCATATCTACTATGACGTAGGCATCCGCTAAGAAAGGATTTTTACAAATATAATACAAAAAATAATGAAAACGAGACTAAAAAATTGTTTAATAATAATGATAAGTTCTACGTAAGTCTTTCTTACTCGAAAATTAGGACTTTAATTTTATGAAGTCGGCCACACCGCAATAAAATTAGGGCTGGACAGCAAGATTTCATATGTCGATATTGGTGGGGGGATTGTATAAATTATTTATACCGAAATATTTTTATCGTCTTACTAATGGTTCATTGACGAAAAAAAATGTTTAAATTCTATACATATTTGGTTCATTAAAACTTGGCAATTGAATTAAAGTACCCATACTTCTTATTCATCCCGCTAGGTTTACCGGAAAGCTAAATAGCTTGGCGGTGTTTTATTACAGATGGGGTGGCCACTATAGCCATGGCGGCAGCCTAGCATTACAAACAAATATACACTTCGTTCAGATGAAGTAGATGAAAAAAATAAGCCTTCCAAGTAAAGTATGTAGGTACAAGTTTTAACTTACCAATCATAACTTTAAATAAATTTTTTTTTAGGGTTCAGTTTTTCCTTTTTATGTTTCCTCCATACTGGACTGAGAGAATATTATTCAACGCTGGAAAACGATCTTGTAAATCGAAAAAGTGAACTTTAAACCAGAGCCAATAACGTTTTAAAAAATCATAACAGCTCATTATAAGCTATCAGGAGCAGATTTTTTTCAAAAAGCATATTTTTTAATGTAACACATCAGATGATACTAATTATATAATTCTAAAGTAGAATTACTTTAGTTTTATACATTAGTTTTATATCAATTTCGACTAATAGTTTTTCAATTTCAAGAAGCAATGTTGCTGTAACTTGGTATTTGATACATATGAAACCACGAAATAACTCTAAACTCTGAAATGCTAATTATGCTGTATTTATTTTTAAGGAAACATGATGTAGTTCTAACAGTTTGTACTTAATATACTTTTTAGAAATAGATACATCGTAAATTTCGCTTTAAACATAAATAAAACAAATGATGTTTCATTAAAAATGCTGTATGTTTATTTAAACAAGATTACTTAAAAAATCAATGTGTTCAATATTAATACCCACTACGTATTCAAATAAAAATTAAATGTCTCTCAACTTAATAAACAATATTATTAAAAATCTATGACAAAGTACAGCACTCCCTGGTGGCTTATAACCTTAAATTATAACTAAACAGCTGCTCTAAGGTGATATACTGTGGTACCTACAGCATGCTTTCAGCATGAGATTGAGAGTATAGTGACGGAGTAAATACCTTGGTATCTACAAAATCTGTTAATAATCAGATAATCCTAAGTCCTTACAGTAGGTACACCTAAGTGCACTGCACTGCTAAAAAGTATTGATAACTTTTTTGAAGTATCTGTATAATATTGAAAAATAGATGGTGTCTTAGTATTTACAGCATTTTTGAGTACGTTGAAAAATATGAATAACAAAAAATATAATATAAACATGTAGAGAAGGTCAACATAGTATCTTAGAAAAATAATGTCATAGGAAAACGAAAATCCGACAATCCGACGCAGTATCTTTTTCTTCCAAATATATAAAAAAGTCATTTTGTTATTTTTCGAAATAAGCTAGATCGCTTTCCAGCGTCAATATAGTCCAAAGTTTCTAGCTGTATCTTTACGCAAGTACTAAAAGCCTACAAAGAGTCAATCTAATAGCAAAGGCATATTATGACTAAAATAACGGCAAGAACCTCGTTTCCTAGCGCTTCTATATACCTACCATGTTAAAGATCTCGAACAAAAAAATTTACTCTCGAATAAAGTAACTCTGTTGTAAATAATTATTAGAAAAACTTATCGAAAGTCGATAATCGATAGTGTCAAATCCCTAAAATGCTTACACAAATGATGCGATTGTTTCATGTAATGATAGAGCGTCCCTGTGTGTGAATGTGATAGTGTGCATATACTTTAAGGTAGTGTTTGCTAATTATATTGTGTGCGTGCATAGCGACGTGATGGAAAAATGCAACTGTAGTAAGCAAGTTTTCATGTGTGCTACCTCGCCCCCCACCGTAATTGACAGACTTTTTTGCGAATAAATTAGGGGTCAAGTCCTCTCCATTGCTGGTTTATTACTCAAAGCTTTCAAGTAAAGATTAATATATATATAGCTGTTCGTGCTGATTCACTGATTCACTGACTGATTGATCACCTCTCCTGTAAAATTTTGTATGAAAATTTTTTTTTTCACTTATGGTTTCGTATAGAAGACAAAAATTCATTCGGAGGAAAATTATGGAGAGAGCTGATGATTGAGGATTTCGGAGACGGGTGAAGAGCACGGTCAGGGTATCGAAGATAGGTGGAGGGTGCTCGAACAAATGTCACTCGAAACCTCATCCAATTCGCAATGAGCTGAAAAAAAATTCAAAATGGCGGAAAAAAGATGGCCGCCATACAAATTTCGTCAGTATCTATCTCGGCGAGTATAAAAGATGGAAGAGTGGTTTCTTGGCAAAAGATGATCAGGACCCAAAGATCTATTTGATGAATAGAAAAAAATCCAACATGGCGGAATTTTTTTTTCTCCATACAAAATATATGGCGAATATTGAATAGACTTGAAGCTGAGAACTATGCAAGACTTTGATACGGTTTCTTTTCAAAATTTGTTTTTATAAAAGAATTCTCATTCTGACAAATGATGAGATATGATGATCGAGGGTTTGGAAGGTGGGTGAGGAGCACGGCCATGGTAATGACGATAGGTGGGGGTGCTCGAACAAAAGTCACTCGAAACCTCATCCAATTGGCAGTGAGCTGAAAAAAATCCTAAATGGCGGATTCAAGATGGCGGCCATACAAACTTCAACGGTGTCTATCTCGGAGAGTATAAAAGATAGAAGAGTGGTTTTTTGATAGAAAATGATCAAGACCTGAAAGTCCACTTGACGATAGAAAAACCGCGGTCCGCTTGCGGGCCGCGCACCCACGCGCCCTACTAGTTTCTATATAAACCTGTGAAGATGATACTGCCATTGTCGCAATTACACTAGCGGCACGCTATGATGGCCGGTTTGACGTTTGTCCGCTCATGAAGTTCCGTATTAATTGATAACGACTTTGAAGGAAATAATTGTATTACTTTATTGACGATAGTGATGTGCAGAGATTCATAAATTTTATCGAATGTAGTTTTAGGTTTAGGACTCAAAATTTATTTATTAAATTGATTTCTAAAATGTATACAAGTGTAGAAAAATCAGTTTGCACCATTTAAGGGGTGAATGTACTTGTGAATATGAACAATTTTCACTATGTGGACAAACCTCTGAAATCGCAAAAAAATATCAGCTGTTTCATACAAAAGGTAAAATTTTTATTTTTATATGATATATACCACAACTCGGCATTTGGTTTTCTAAATTGAAAATTTTTAAAAATGGAATCTAATACGATCGTCACATAGGATCGCTGGCTAGCACAACTACTACCTCCGGCAAACTCGCGTCAATGCTCAATGCAAAACAAAGCAGTTTCGAATTGACGTTGCTTCGAAAAGTATAAACTGTCAGTGCAATGCGATTGTGATATAGTTTTGACCTGGCTTTGGATTTCAAATATTGATACTGCATTACTGTTGACCCTTGCTCGTTAATTTGGACTCTGTTCAAGCCCTTTGTTGTGGATTTCGTCGATATGACCGAACGTACGCAGAGAACTGTTCTAAATAGTCAGACACGTGAGTTCGTAATACGCCTTCGTAACTATTTCGATCGTGAAGCTCAAAATGGAGGGCCAATTTTACCTATAACGTCAGTGGTTGAACGCGTAGCTGATGCGCTTAATATTGGACAACGAACTGTTAGACGGATAACTAAAAAAAAATATGGCGAGACTGGCACAGAAGAAAATAAACTTCACACACCAAAAAAGAGAAAACGAGCAAAACCAGTCGTAGGCATCGATAGCTTTGATGCCGATGCTATCCGAAGACATGTTTACGGCTACTATTTACAGAAGGAGTATCCAACAAGAAAAAAGTTGGTGCATTCACTGAAGGAAGCTGGATTATTCTTCGGTGGGGAAAGTTCTTTAACGAAGATTTTGAAGACCATTGGATTTCGATACAAAAAATGTAACAAACGCAAAATATTGATGGAAAGATTTGATATAGCGATGGCAAGGTATACTTTTTTACGGCAAGTGAAAGAAATCAAAAATTGGCAAAATGTTGTGTTCTTGGATGAAACATGGCTTAATGCTAACCATACTGTAGGCCGTTCTTGGAACGATGACACAGCAGCATCTACTTCCAAAGTTCCTGTAGGAAAAGGATCGCGACTTATAATTTGTCACGCCGGAACCATCAACGGGTTTGTCGAAGGTTCTCTCATGGCTTTTGCGTCAAAAACCACTGGAGACTATCATGAAGACATGAATGGAGAAAAGTTTACTGAATGGTTTACCTCAATGTTGTGTAGCCTCCCTGAACCATCTATTATAATTATGGACAACGCCCCATACCACTCGATGCAAATTGACAAGCCACCTGCCCAATCCCAAAAGAAAGCTGATATCGTCGCATGGCTTCGTAAAAATGGCGTAGATGCAAACATGAATATGTTAAAAGCGGAATTAGTACGTCTTTTAAAAGAAAACAAACCAACCAAGATCCGATACGTCATTGACGAAATAGCATTAGAACATGGGCACAGAGTTATACGGTTACCGCCTTACCATTGTGAGTATAATGCGATTGAGTTGGTGTGGGCTCAAATTAAGGGATATGCTGCAAGACACAATACAGAACCCCCATTTACCACAAAAAAAATGCTAAAATTATTAGAAGAAGCTTGTGAACATGTGACTAAAGGAGACTGGGAAAAGGTTGTGAATAGAACTGTTAAATTAATAAGGGAAGATTATGAAAGAGATGTGAAAATAGATAATATTATAGAAAACGAACATATAATTATTAATGTAGGTGATGATAGCAGTGACGACAGTGAAAATAGTAGTATGGACGAATCTGATTAATTATGGCCTTTTGTGGCACCTTTTTTGGTATCTTTTGTATTCATATGTTTCTTGTGTGCATATAAAGTATGTATATTCATTTTCATTCAAATATTCAGTTCGTATAAATAAATTAAATAAACATATACATTTTTGTTTTATTAAACCTATTTAATCAGGTACAAAAACAAAACTTAATTGTTTTTTGTTCGAGAATAAATTGACATTCCACATCACTATTGTAATGTGTCAAACCGGCCATCATAGCGTGCCGCTAGTTGTAGAATGCCATAAGCCTTCTTTGTCGTATCAGTTTACAAATTGCGAATAACCAAATTAAATTTGAATTTCGCGGGCAGACCCTTGTCTTCGACCTTAACCTAGGCTATGGGCACTTTATATTATAGAGGGGACATCAAGTGGTATTAGACGTACTAGCGTTTATACGCAAATTGCTCCTCACTTCATAATTGCTCGACTCAAACGGGAGCTATCGTAGAGTTTAATAACCTTTGGAGACACATTGAACCACAAACTGTCATGAGGGCCTGCACTGGCCTGGCGATCGTGTAACTTTTATCGCTGTCCTTAAAGGACTATTTCAATGTCAAAACATGGTTTTGGCCAATAGGAGAAGCCCAAAATCATATTTTGACATTGATGCAGTCCTTTAAGGACTGAGAAAAAATTACGCGATAGACCCCCGGATCAACGACGTAATGACATTCAAATACAACTATTAGTGGTTTCATGGCGTCCCTGAAGTTCATATAATTGTAGATGTAGTATAAATGTAAAGTTTTGGCATCTAAGACATTTTTGCAAGTAAAGAATTTAATAATTTATTTGATAGTTGACTGGTTTTAGATTTCTACAGAATAAGACTAAAATTTTACATAAGGTAGAGCTTTTGAATTTTAAACTGTTTTTGAGATATTTTGAGATAGAGGGTTCTAAAGAGGTCTTCTAAAAACGGCGACTGATAAATCCTGAATTTCAGTCAATTGCGGAAGTAAAATTATACAAGAAATAGTTTAGTGCTTTGTTTAAAAAGTTCTTTGCGTTGGCTGAATTTATGGCGTTCTTGCTTTATTAATGCAATTTAGCCAATAGCAAGAGAGCACTGAAGGCGGTAGGCCGATTCTATAAAAGCTGCATCATTGCTACGGTCTGAATTGTAATGATTGACTGAAATATCGCGTTATTTCTGCAACAATGCCTTTTAGACAATAGCAAGTGCGTATCGACCAATCAGAGGCGATTGCGAGCGTCACACTGTAGTCAATAGTAGTAGTAGGTAATCATTTTAAGACAATCCTTTTGCAGTGTCCTTTTAGACTGAGTTTCCACGGCGCGGTTCAGCGCCCGCGCCCGCAGCGGTTGCGGGCCTGCGGCCTCCGTAGAATGCAGATTTGTATGGAGAATGAAGTAGCAATTTCCACGGCGCGGTAACAGCGGCACCGCAACCGCTGCGGGCGCGGGTGCGAACCGCGCCTTGGAAACCCAGTCTTAGGCTGAGATCTATAGATCGTACTCTGGCTCCACTCAAGATAGAGTGAAAATGGGATACAAATATGTTCCGACATGAATCTGTCTCGTTTTAACTCAGTCTTGAGTCTGAGCTGAGTGAGAGTGTCATCTATAGATCTTAGCCTTACAGCCCGTTTTTACAGCGCGGTTCTCACCCGCGCCCGCAGCTGTTGCGGTACCACTGTTTTATTTCAATACCCACGTCACCGCAGGTTGATGCGGTCCCGCAGCCGTCGCGGTTGCGGGAAAGGACCGCAAAAATGGCATCGGAAGGAGAAAACACCTGGCCTACGTCGAGTCGCCCCGCGTCCGCGCGGGTCTACTGCGGGCGCCGCGAACAACAACGCCCGCCGCGGGCGCAAACCGCGCCGTGAAAATTGCTACTTCATTTTCCATACAAATCTGCATTCTACGGAGGCTGCGGGCGCGGGTGAAATCCGCTCCGTGGGTACTTGGGCTAAATGAATAGGTAGATCAGAAAGCTGATTTGAATAATGGCTGTTTTTTCAAGGTTACAGTTATCTCTCGTGATATTCTATTACATGGTATTGGTAGTTTATAAAACGGGTAACCCTACACCCAATTGGTGGTATCATAAACAGTACGATAACACAGGAAGCGGCGCTGTCCGCCCGTTTATCACGTTTCACTGCAATCTCAATTAATAACTAACAGAATGTTACTCGCTTGTTGTGCCAGACATGGTGCCCAAAACATATGGCTATCTCTACTTTATCTAACCTGTTGCTAAGTGTCACGCTATAATATTGAATAGGGTCATCAATCATCATCATCAGCAGACAGCAGCCCATCAACGATTCACTACTGAGCGCAGGTCTCCTCTCAGAGAAGGTTTATCTTACTAATAATATTATAAATGTGAAAGTGTTGTTGGTAGGTTTGTCCTTCAATCACGCTGCAACAGAGGTCTGGATTGATGTGATTTTTTGCATGGGTATAGTTGAGGACCTGGAGTGACGCAGGCTTTTTACCCCGGAAAATCGAAGTTCCCGCGGGATTTGAAAAACTAAATTCGCGACGAAGTCGCGGGCATGAGCTAGTAGGCCATAAATCTGACACGCTGGCACAATGCAAATTGGCAGTGAATTCACACACCTTTGAGAACATTATGGAGAACACACAGGTGTGTGTTTTCCTTCACCTTTGAAGCATAAATGAACCTGTACATAACTTCGAAGTCAGAGGTGAGTGCATGGGATCGAACCTGCGACCCCCCCCCCTCCCCCATCTTCTTCTTCTTCTTCTTTATCAACCTATAGACGTCCACCGCTGGACAAAGGTCTCCTGCATGAACTTCCACAGGCTTCGGTCTTGCGCCGCTTGAATCCAGCGGCTCCTTGCGACTTGTTTGATGTCGTCGGTCCACCTAGTGGGGGGTCTGCCAACACTGCGTTTCCCTGTGCGGGGTCACCAATCCAGCACCTTGGGACCCCAACGACCATCAGTTCTTCGAACTATGTGCCGCGCCCATTTCCCCTTCAGTTTGGCGACTCGAGACCTATGTCGATGACTTTGGTTCTCCTGCGGATCTCCTCATTTCTGATTTGATCTCGCAGGGATATACCGAGCATAGCTCTCTCCATCGCTCGCTGGGTGACCCTGAGTCTTCTTATGAGGCCCATACTTAGCGACCATGTCTCGGATCCATAAGTCATCACTGGCAACACACACTGTTTGAAGAGTTGACCCCCCCCCCCCCCCCCCCCAATACGAGACAGCAACTGCGCCACGGGGGGGGGGGGGGGGGGACGACGACACAATATTGGTCTTGCTTGCACTATTATGAGACTGACCATTTTAGTAAAGTTAATGTCAAGTTGATTTTCCGGGATAAAAAAATTATTTTTAAAAAACCGACTTCAAAAGTGCCACTACAAAGTATATAATAATATTATATTGTTGATTTTTTTAGAACCGCTCGACCCATTTCGTTAAAATTTTAATGGGACCATCAGGGAAGTATACCCTTTCAAACAAAAAAAGAATTGTCCAAATTCCTTCCTTGTTAAATTGTCCAATTGTCAAAAAAAAGATTCCGACGAATTGAGAACCGCCTCCTTTTTTGAAGTGGGTTAAAAAGTAGCCTATGTCACTCTCCAGGTCCTCAATTATACCCATGCATGCAGCTTTCTTGTGGCGTGATTGAAGGACAAACTAACAAACACACGTTTGCATTTATAATATTATCAGTATCGATTATAGAGTGCCCTCAAACAAAAATTTTCAAAATATCTTCAATGTACAGAATTGGACCTGTTACAGTTTTATTATATTATAGATAGTGTTTTTTTTTACAAAAGTTTAAATTAGACATCAGCTTGTCCTGCTACATAGGCCTCCTCCAGAGACTTCCAGCTGCTCCTCTCTTGTGCTGTTCTGCACCATGAAGCACCAGCCACCACTCTTAAGTCATCCTCCCATCTTTTTCTTTCTTTTGTTTTGTGAGGAAGGCAAAGTAGTGACCCACCAGTAACTTAGGCTGAGATCTATAGATCGTACTCTGGCTCTGCTCAAGACTCAAGATAGAGTTAAAATGAGACACAAATATGTTGACATAAATCTGTCTCTATTTAACTCAGTCTTGAGTGGGAGCTTACACTAGCGGCACGCTATGATGGCCGGTTTGACGTTTGTCCGCTCATGAAGTTCCGTATTAATTGATAACGACTTTGAAGGAAATAATTGTATTACTTTATTGACGATAGTGATGTGCAGAGATTCATAAATTTTATCGAATGTAGTTTTAGGTTTAGGACTCAAAATTTATTTATTAAATTGATTTCTAAAATGTATACAAGTGTAGAAAAATCAGTTTGCACCATTTAAGGGGTGAATGTACTTGTGAATATGAACAATTTTCACTATGTGGACAAACCTCTGAAATCGCAAAAAAATATCAGCTGTTTCATACAAAAGGTAAAATTTTTATTTTTATATGATATATACCACAACTCGGCATTTGGTTTTCTAAATTGAAAATTTTTAAAAATGGAATCTAATACGATCGTCACATAGGATCGCTGGCTAGCACAACTACTACCTCCGGCAAACTCGCGTCAATGCTCAATGCAAAACAAAGCAGTTTCGAATTGACGTTGCTTCGAAAAGTATAAACTGTCAGTGCAATGCGATTGTGATATAGTTTTGACCTGGCTTTGGATTTCAAATATTGATACTGCATTACTGTTGACCCTTGCTCGTTAATTTGGACTCTGTTCAAGCCCTTTGTTGTGGATTTCGTCGATATGACCGAACGTACGCAGAGAACTGTTCTAAATAGTCAGACACGTGAGTTCGTAATACGCCTTCGTAACTATTTCGATCGTGAAGCTCAAAATGGAGGGCCAATTTTACCAATAACGTCAGTGGTTGAACGCGTAGCTGATGCGCTTAATATTGGACAACGAACTGTTAGACGGATAACTAAAAAAAAATATGGCGAGACTGGCACAGAAGAAAATAAACTTCACACACCAAAAAAGAGAAAACGAGCAAAACCAGTCGTAGGCATCGATAGCTTTGATGCCGATGCTATCCGAAGACATGTTTACGGCTACTATTTACAGAAGGAGTATCCAACAAGAAAAAAGTTGGTGCATTCACTGAAGGAAGCTGGATTATTCTTCGGTGGGGAAAGTTCTTTAACGAAGATTTTGAAGACCATTGGATTTCGATACAAAAAATGTAACAAACGCAAAATATTGATGGAAAGATTTGATATAGCGATGGCAAGGTATACTTTTTTACGGCAAGTGAAAGAAATCAAAAATTGGCAAAATGTTGTGTTCTTGGATGAAACATGGCTTAATGCTAACCATACTGTAGGCCGTTCTTGGAACGATGACACAGCAGCATCTACTTCCAAAGTTCCTGTAGGAAAAGGATCGCGACTTATAATTTGTCACGCCGGAACCATCAACGGGTTTGTTGAAGGTTCTCTCATGGCTTTTGCGTCAAAAACCACTGGAGACTATCATGAAGACATGAATGGAGAAAAGTTTACTGAATGGTTTACCTCAATGTTGTGTAGCCTCCCTGAACCATCTATTATAATTATGGACAACGCCCCATACCACTCGATGCAAATTGACAAGCCACCTGCCCAATCCCAAAAGAAAGCTGATATCGTCGCATGGCTTCGTAAAAATGGCGTAGATGCAAACATGAATATGTTAAAAGCGGAATTAGTACGTCTTTTAAAAGAAAACAAACCAACCAAGATCCGATACGTCATTGACGAAATAGCATTAGAACATGGGCACAGAGTTATACGGTTACCGCCTTACCATTGTGAGTATAATGCGATTGAGTTGGTGTGGGCTCAAATTAAGGGATATGCTGCAAGACACAATACAGAACCCCCATTTACCACAAAAAAAATGCTAAAATTATTAGAAGAAGCTTGTGAACATGTGACTAAAGGAGACTGGGAAAAGGTTGTGAATAGAACTGTTAAATTAATAAGGGAAGATTATGAAAGAGATGTGAAAATAGATAATATTATAGAAAACGAACATATAATTATTAATGTAGGTGATGATAGCAGTGACGACAGTGAAAATAGTAGTATGGACGAATCTGATTAATTATGGCCTTTTGTGGCACCTTTTTTGGTATCTTTTGTATTCATATGTTTCTTGTGTGCATATAAAGTATGTATATTCATTTTCATTCAAATATTCAGTTCGTTCAAATAAATTAAATAAACATATACATTTTTGTTTTATTAAACCTATTTAATCAGGTACAAAAACAAAACTTAATTGTTTTTTGTTCGAGAATAAATTGACATTCCACATCACTATTGTAATGTGTCAAACCGGCCATCATAGCGTGCCGCTAGTTTAGTGAGAGTGTCATTTATAGATCTTACCCTAAGATTTAATACTGCATTTATAGTGTACCTAATGTGTATAACAGAATATAGTATCACATTTCTATGTCATGAAAATGACTTCTTTTTTAGGTCAGTTCTTTTACTTTTAGTATCTATTAGTTATCTCATATCAATACTTAGATATTTATAATAGTATAGCCTTAAATTTAGTAAATAAGTTTAAGACACTATTTTTACAAAACCTTGTAAATTTTGAAACATTAATTTGAAGTGGTAATAGTCAGGTACTTATTTTCAGAAATTATTATAATATTAATTCCAATAAGTGGGTAATCAGTTTTTTTTTTTTGTAAAAAGAACTCGATCGCCGTGCCTACCATCTATGCAATATTATGTTATATTATGACATAATAGAGAATGTGTGTCAGGTCGCGAGACGAAATTATGTAAAGGTGCATCGCTCGTGGTACCGTCTCTATAAAAACAAAACTTGGTGACGGAGCTTAGAGACGTCAAGTATCGAAATGTAATATCGACCAGCATTCCAATGTCATGCAAAAAGAAATTTGCATTAGACGTGACGTAGTTGATAACATTTTTATTGACTAAGCGAATATTCACAAGCGACTACTCACAATCTAAATGTTTCTTTTTGGGTGCAATCATTTCTTCGGTTGTGGCTTTGCATACGGACTTCGCTAATCCCTGGCCCGCGATGCTGTGTCGAGCGGCGAGCAGCCTATCGTTTATCGTTTGACCCGCCATCCTCACGTTCAGTCCAGACATACACCGCTAATATACACTTTTAAAACACTGATATTCTCGTTTTAACCAAATCGAAAAATTATTTAGGACGATGACGGGTAAAATATGTCACCGTCCCCCCCGACTGGCACAATACTAAATTCAAGATGGCCGCCTTGTTGTTTGAAAGTTGCCATGTGAGTGCCATGTTTATTCTGTTTTCTACCATTTTCTACCACCTAATTACTATAAAAATTACTAGTTTGTTCACAAACATACAAAGACTGTTTTATTTTAAAAGTTTTTGTTTTGTATTGTGTTAACCACGAAGAAAACAACACGTGAACAATAGCATTACCTATCAAAACAAATTAAAACTTAACAAAAAATTTTACATACTTATCAGCAAAAGTTAAAAAAAACCGTCCCAGTGCGAGTTGGACTCGCGCACCGAGAGTTCCGTACTCCAGAAGTAAAAGTATTCAAGTAAAACGATAATATTATATTAATTATTTGCTTATTCATATTTTTGACCTGATATAAATCGAACACCGGCTGCACGCACGAAAAAGTGTCACGTTCCGCCTGAGCCTGTGCGTGCAAGCGAGAGCGCGGAACAAGCGATAGAGAGGCCCGATCGGCTCAAGCGTTAATGAGAGCGCCCGCGCCGCCCGCGGCCACCCGCCAGTCATCAATATTCTTTATGACGTTATCACGTAGAACTATCGTCCGTAAACCGACTTTACAGACAACCAAAACCAACTTAGAGACAACCAACTTTTATAACGTCTTATAAGGGTGGAACCACATTTGTGAGGATCGTTTCGGATTTCGCCCATACAAAACTGTCAAATTCCATAGAAACGTATACATACAGATCAAATCGGCTTTTCGATGCGTACACGAATGTATGGAAAATGACAGTTTTGTATAGGCAAAATCCGAATCGATCCTCACAAATGTGGTTCCACCCTAAATCGATGAACACCGGCTGCACGTATCTAGGTAGGTACCTACTGTAGGTATGTTAATTCCGGCTCTTTTATTAACTAATGGTAATGATTCACAGTGATAAAAAACCTTTGTCTTCTTATGTCATGTACTTAGCCATTAATGAAGACGTTTTACCTGAAAATAAAACGTGTATTAAACATACTTACCTTATTCGAAGCCTAATAATATTATTATGAGATATGCCATCGCTTCCGTTTCCTTTTTCTGTCCCTTTTCTTTGCTGTATACCTGTCTCTTTCTATTTCCGTCCCCACCACCAGCAGTGAGCGCCATGATTGTGGGCGCACAATTTCTCGTCATTAAGTTGAATAACACCAGGCAGAATTAAAATTTATTAGGCTTCGAATAAGGTAAGTATGTTTAATACACGTTTTATTTTCAGGTAAAACGTCTTCATTAAACAACTTGACCGTTATTCGAAGCCTAATAATATTATGAGACGTGTTTGTTATCGCCTGGTGGTGGTGAACGGCGTCAATGTGACTAAGAAACTGTTAGGGACACATCGACACGATAAACATCAGATTGTGTTTGTAAAATTTATATTTAAAACAAAGATGCAATCGAGTATGAAATTTATTAACAAACAAGTATGAAGTACAATAATCCTCAAAATTATCATTATCATGAAAAATTATCATGAATAGCAAAACACAAATAAAAAGTTGATCAACTGCACTAAATAGTTGTGTGACTTTGCTAGTGTTCTTGTTGGAACCTAAAACTTGGCGGCAATAGAAACGTCTAAAGGTTTTTTCAGACCTCCAATTGCCTCTTGTGAGAATTTCGTCAAGAGGCGCATTTTCTACCCAACTTTTCGAGGCAACCGCGGCTCTAAAACTACCAGCCGATGCTTCGACTCCAGATTCTTTCAACATATTTTTAACCCAGCTAGCAATTACACATTTTGAAGCCGGTTTTGGCTGACCACATGTAGAAACAAACAAATTTTCGCACTTTGCATCTTGGCGTCTTTGTTGGCCCACTTCAATCAATCGCTTGATCCAATATACTGGGCTTAGACTTTTATTACATGGATTATTTTTCATTTTCCATCCTGACTGGCGGTAATCAATTGAGTCAGTTTTTGAACCGAAGGCAGGTACTAAGACTGTACAATCATCGGCTACAATACAATTACATGAGTTTGTACGCAAAAGTGTCAAATCATGTACTCTCCGACCAGAGCATAACAGAAGAATTGATGCTGTATATTTAGATATTTCATACAAATTACTAGTATCTGGAATCGCTCGAGCTAAGCAATTTATGACTAAATCAACGTCCCATATTGGTGGTTTCAAAATTTTAGGTCTTGCTGCAGCAATAGCTTTTAAAATTCGCTTGACGAGAGGATGGTTACTAAGTGGCTCCGTAGCTTCTAAATTACTTAGAGTAGACACTACAGATTTATAACATAGTATAGTATTATAAGACAAGCCTTCTTTGATATGTAAGTCTGCTAAAAACCTCGCCAAATCAGAACCACTAGGTTTATTTTCAAGGATATTATTCAAACACGCCCATGAAAGCCAACGCGACCAAGCAGGCTTATAAGATCTAACGGTGGAAAGTCGCCAACTGGACATAAGTAGGTTCCTTTGTTGATCTTTCCAGTTATTTAGTACTTCATTCCTCCCCCATATTTCCACACTTCGAGTGTCATTTCCGATATCTTGTGGGGAGCTAGACCGGTTGATATGTCTATCAATACCCGTGGAAGATTGTGGATTGTCCAGGGCGGTGCTGTCGCTCGGTTCTTTAGATCCGGTCGCCAAAACACTTGTTCCCATCTTGGTGCCACTATCAAATACGTTCCACGACATTGGTTCAGATGTTGCAGAATTTTCGGCATCAAAAAGGGGGGAGGAAATACCCACGCCAAGGGATAATTCCATACACGAGACAGAGCGTCGTGAAAGTCTGCTTGAGTATCTTGGCAATCCAGTGAACAATATCTGGGGACTACGCGCGCTATTTTTGAAGCAAACAGATCTATGACAGGAACTCCCCACTTGGAAAATATTGGAATCGTGGCTTGCGGTAGTAGGTGCCATTCTGGGGCAACTCGAAGCCTCGACAGTCGATCTGCTTCCACATTGTAATTGCCCGGAATATGATGCACAGTTAAATTGACATGGAGAAGGTCGACTAAACTCATGATCTTGTATGTCAGGTCCAGAAGAGCTTGAGATTTGGTACCACCCTCGTTCCGAAGATATGATACGGCAGTCTTGTTGTCGCACTGAAGGTGTATCGTTGCATATTGTAGGTTCGGACTTTGTTCTTCTAAGGCTCTGAGGATAGCAAGAAGCTCTTTGTGGTTGCAGTGCAACTTCCTCTCTATACTTGACCATACTCCGGATAAGACCGTATTGTTTATACGTGCTCCCCAAGCTTGATTTGATGCGTCCGTTACAATATAGTGTGTCGGGTATGGTGCATGTATCATTGACCAATCTGTGTGGTGAGTCTGCCACCATTTCAGTTCGTCTATTACAGACTCGGGCAGCGACAGGGCTTGATAAGGATCCTGTTTCAAATTGTTTAAACACAATCTTTGGAGATGACGATAATTCAGTCTGCCCCGTGGTATAACGAAACTCGCAAAATTCAGAAAGCCGATTAAGCTCTGTAGTTGTTTTACGGCTGCTGCTTTTGTTATTAAAATTTTTGTGACTAACATTCTTAATTTCGCGCATTTCTTCGCTGGTAGCGACTTGCGATTCAACCAGGGGTCCCATAATATGCCGAGATATTCTACGGTTTGACATGGGGCAAGGGTTGATTTCTCGTAGTTCACCTTCCACCCTAGAAACTTCAATAGATTCAGTGCGGTTTGTGTCTGAATTTCCAAGTTGTCGGCAATTTGATTGGCCAATAAAAAGTCGTCGAGGTAAACTAAGATCCTCATACCCTGTTTTCGAAGTAACTGTGCAATCCAGTTGCTTACTGACGCGAAAGCTTTGGGCGCTGAACTTAGCCCGAAGGGCAGACAGTTCATTTGGAGCAGGTCTCCTTTGTATAACAGGCGTAAAAAGCGTCTGTGTGAGTGGGATATCGGCACATGGAAATATGCTTGAGACAAATCGATTTTTGTTAGATAATCCTGTGGTTGTAAGAAATCGGGAATTTTGTGATTGTTTATCAACCTGAACGGAGGTGAATGGACATAATAATTGAGCGCCTTGAGGTTGAAAATAGGTCTCATGGTTCCGTCTGTCTTCGGGACCAGAAACATTGATGAAACGAAACTTGGAGATATTGGAACTGTTGTCAACACGCCTTCCGTTGACATCTTTTCTATTGCAAGCGTCATTTCGTTTGAAACTGGAGTTTCCAGCTGACTCTGGGCGAGAATGGGTACGTGTAGTGGAGGTTTTTCCAAAAATGGTATACGGTATCCGGAAATAACCTTGAGGATATAACCTGGAGCTCCGATTACCTTCCACCTCCGATAGTAGTATACCAGCTGACCGGCTACGAAGTGACTCGGTGAGTCAGTATCTTCGAGTTCTGCCTCTCCTATCCCGGTGGGATGAGGGAGAGCTTCTGCGTGTATGGTCGTAGGTCTCCTTATCTGTGCGACTTGTGGCTGCTTTACCTCCTCTACCACGAAAGGACTTGGAGTTGTTGTAATGCGCTCCAGAGTTGTTGAACTTATTATTGTAAGGCTGACCTTTGTTCATCGTCTTTGTAGTCGGTAGTGGATTCCTACGATCTGGCACAGAATTACCTTGATCGGACTGCGGTGCAGGTGCGCGATCTTTTTGTCGAGGCCAGAACACCTTTCGTACTCCACCTGCCTTTTCAAGGGCAGCCGTAAACTTTTCGGCTTCAAATAAGTTTTGACACGTTGGCGGAATTTTGCGCAACGTGCTTTTGTGAAGCGGATCCTTCACGGATGCAAGAATAGTCTCGCGTCGTTGCTGAATAACTTCCGCCCTATGGCCGCAAACCAACTGCAGGGCATCATTTGATATCTTTGAAAAATCACCCGTAACAAATATATCCTGGATCTTCTCATTTACATCACTAAAAGTAAGGGTAGGAGAATCCTTAGCCCATAACAAAAAACTTCGTAATTCTTTTTCCAGTTGATCGCGCTGTTTAACCAGAGCAAAGCATATAGAAGCGAACGCTTTTTCGGTATTTATGATGTTTCGAGAGCTATCAAACCGTTTAACTTCGTCATTCGCTTCTAAATCCGCAAATCCGGGAGTATGAAGATAACTTTTCTGCACGTCTGAATATCTCACATTTCGCCAGTCCGAATCGCCTAAACGTTGAATATTTTTCAAAATGTCCAAAAACAACGCGGGTGTTTTTAAAACATCTGGATCTTTGACTTTAGTCCCGATAGCTAATGAAAATTGTGGTTCCGATTCGTCTTCAATATGATCACTATCATACAGGTGACCACTGACATTATCCTCAACCCAGTCTTCCTCGATCCCCTGGGGTAGGTTAGTTCCACTAGGTGTATTGTTTTCTGCAAGCTGTTTTTTAATCTGAGAGATTTCAGCAAATAATTTATTAAACTTTTTATCTTTACTACGACGAGACCGCTTTGATTTCGAAGAACGCTTAGAACGTTTACGAGGCTGATCCGAATCTAAGCTACAAGAAGTCGAGCTACCTGAACCGGAAGAAGACGAGTCAGAACTCACACTGTTCTCCCTTGTTCTTTTACGTTTATTTTTATGACACTCATCAGTTCCAGTAGCTTTACTCGGTCCCGGAACACTTTCAGGAAAATCACTCATTTTAAATATATCCGTTATAATCAGCTAAAAATAGGATTAAAATAGTGAACACATTAAAAGATTCAAACTCTTACGAACGGTAACACCGTTAAAAATGACCATAAGTAGTTCGAAATAAAAATAAAAATTAACTATGCAGCTGAGTGCACGTGTTGACGGAACGGCAACGACGACGTCAATGACGAGAAATTGTGCGCCCACAATCATGGCGCTCACTGCTGGTGGTGGGGACGGAAATAGAAAGAGACAGGTATACAGCAAAGAAAAGGGACAGAAAAAGGAAACGGAAGCGATGGCATATCTCATAATATTATTAGGCTTCGAATAACGGTCAAGTTGTTTAATGATCATTATTTTCGATTAAAAAATTGTAACCTTGTAAACATAAATTATACCAATAATAAGCTCATAATTATTGAGCCTTACCTTTCAATTTAACTAACCGAACTAACCTAAACACTGGCGATAACTCTCCTGTGATCTATCATGCAATAGACTATCGGACTATTGCCTTTACTTTATTCTATAGTCTGGGGGTCCAAATTTGTATAAGTTTCTCCTTAGGTATGTACATGTGCACGCAAATAAAATAGCCATTATACGATATTTTTTATTACTGAATTGTATATGTACAGGTTGTAAATAATATAATTATTAAATATTATTGAGCTTTACCTTTGCGTACACTTTACAAGCTTTACCTTTAATAATAGCTGTCAATTTTCCTGTGCTCTATTATCTATGAAACAGCCTGATGGACTGTGACTGTAAAAGTTTTAGTCTCTACTTTTTTATAGTCTGTGGTCAAAATGGCTGTTGTAATGTGGTTGCTGTAGACACCGTTCGTATTGTGGATTTGTGTGATTTTGTTTTATACATATACATAAACTACTTTAAACCATGGCAAAAAAGAAGAGCGCAAAGAAAACTAATGAGAAAAAGGCACCAGTTAAGCCGGCAACGTTAGCTGATACGATAAACACAGAGATCATAGCCAGCACGGCTATAAGTTTTGCAAATTTACCAGTTCTTCTCAAAGTTTGTAGACTTTGCGAGGCAAAGGATGGTCCCTTTTTGAACATATTTGATGCAGATAAGGTGACGGCTAAAAAGATCGAGACTGTCATGCCTTTTCGGGTGAGTTAAATGTTTTAAAATTACAATAAATTCAATAAATGTATTATATTGTTCAGAAATGTTAAACAATTTGGTAGGCGCTGTAGCCG
Organism: Oeneis ivallda; assembly: GCA_029955525.1. Lineage (NCBI taxonomy): Eukaryota > Metazoa > Arthropoda > Insecta > Lepidoptera > Nymphalidae > Oeneis > Oeneis ivallda. Next base: position 2,410,531 of record JARPMR010000022.1, on the reverse strand, counting down.
CCATAGTGTTGCCAACCTTGGCTAGTTTTTCCTGATATTTTTGTCTTTCCTCATTTTGAACACATTTGTTTTTGTATGTTGACTTTATTTTAATACTAATGCGGTTTAGCTGCTATTAAATGCAGAGTACAAATGTTTAAATACACACACTAACACATTTCATATTTCCAAAGCACATGTTAAGCAAACACATGAAAGAAAATTTTGATGCAATCAATCAACATTAGGTACAGTTAAGCTAAGCTAAGATTTCTGAAGGAAAGGGTGGCAAGAAATTAGTACATTTCTAAATAATTAAATTATCATTTCAGTATTCAATTCAATTGTAGCACTGAATGCAATTGATTTAATTGCCTATTGCCATCCTTTATCTTTAAAGATATTAATTATATGATATAAGATATAATGTGATTTCCACCATTAATATAACCACCTCCTTACAAATGAAAATATAATATTGAAATGCAATGCCATCATAACAATGTAAATTCATATGATACATATTATGTTTGCGGATGATGTTTCTGTTATTGTGCCAAATGTGATAAATATTGACTACTCTTCAGAAATAAACAAAGCTCTAAACAACATGCCCAGATTGCTAAAAAGTTATAATTTATGCTTAAATCTAAAAATTGAATACATAGTATTAAGGAGTAGAAATATGACAGCGAAATTGAAGTAAATAATAGAAGAGCCTGTCCAGACAAAAATGTTCACGGTTCTACTAACAATTAAATGACAGCTATCCCTTAGCAACACCCTAGAAATAATTTTGCCATTTTGCATGAAAAGGCTGGTCCATATGTGTGGGCCAGCCTATACTGATCAATGACTTGATGCCATGTTGCATGAAAAGGCCTGTCCATATGGGTGGGCCGGCCTATACTGATACAGCCAACTAGCTTAATTAGTGTTCAATTAACAGCCTAGCCATTTTACTTAACAGTGCTGTTCATGTAACATAGGTTCTTCAATGATATTTTTTTTTTTAATTTATTTAATCATGCTAATTACAAAATGGATCATAAGATACTTTCTCGCCAAACTGGTGGGCCAGTTTGTTGGCGAGTATATTCAGCCGTAGAACATTTAATGAACTGGCTGGCTCATTGCTTAGGCCATTCATACAATATTGTGACAATCTGAGAAAAAAGATACGATATCTGACAATAGATATTGTTTATTTCAATAATTTAAATTTAAAATGTAAAATATTGTTATTTGCAAATCTCGCGCTAGTTTCCAAAATCAAATGCAAACGTCCCAACTCCACAGTCTTGTCTGTCCTACCTCTGCAGTGTATTTTTAAAGCCCAGTGCCAGAGAGAGTCTTCTTGCATAGCCCATTTGATTTGTACTGTACACTACTACTACTAGGTATGTGATCCCCAAAATAGTCTCCACTCGTTATACATATTATGCTGTGTCTGTTAGGAATTAGGACACCACACTGCTGATCTTCTGTGAGATTAGAAATAGCTAGAATAGTGCCTAATATAATAAAATCGGCCAAGTGCGAGTCGGGCCTCGCTCTTTTAGGGTTCCGTTAAAAAAAATTAAATAAAAATATTTCCATGTACCCATGGAAATATTTTTATTAATTTTTGTAGTTTAATTCAATTTTTATTATTTGTTGTTATAGCGGCAATAGAAATACTTAATATGTGAAAATTTCATCTGTCTATCTATTACGGTTTACAAGATACAGCCCGCTGACAGACGGACGGACGGACGGACGGACGGACAGCGTAGGCTTAGTAATAGGGTCCCGTTGGTACCCTTTGGGTACGGAACCCTAATGAGATTGGGTTTGTTGTTATCTAGTAAGTAAAAGGTGGCTGGTTGATTGATTGATCTATCAACACACAGCCCAAACCACTGAACGGATTGGGCTGCAATTTAGGATACAGATAGCTATTATGACATAGGCATCAGTAAGAAAGGATCTTTGAAAATTCAACCCTAAGCTGTGATGTGAGCTAAGCCAGGGGCAAACCCTCGTGTGATATAGTATGATATGATATGAGAATATCATTTATACATAAATAAATTTTATTGTATAAGAAAATAATGATGAATATTATAAGAAACTTATTAGATCATTGGAGCATTGACCAATAGATGTATTTTTCAGTAAATATTTTTTGTTGTTTTTATTAAAAATTCTGTAGATAAGCTTTAGTCTGCGGCTATTGTGATGCTATATACTATATTATTGTGACATCCCATAAAAAGACTAATAACCATTTTCAATCCGAAAAAAAAACAAATACAAAAAAATGTACGCACGCTGAAGTATGCGCGCGCATTTACAGGCGACGAAAGGGCGAGAGATTGTTGGTGGGAGCGCAGGTAGCGTGTGGCGTGGTTTGTTATCTGCGTCTCAGAAACACGTCTACGTCTACAATAACTTTTTTCTAGTAGGCTCCTGTATGATTGTTTTATAACTATTGTAAACTTCTTAATTGGTATCCAAAACAATTCACTGAAAAATAAATAAATAAATTATTTAAATTTGATTTGCATGAAAACCCCAAATCTACGGCGGACGTCGTCATAGCAAAAATCATCAGGCTGCCAAGTGCCCATGATGTATTAACTGAGATACGTTTGAAATCTGTTGATGGGTGGGCACGATTTTTTGCATGGTCATTTTCAAACCTCTAGTTTACCCCCTCTTGCAAGCCCCCATTTATCAGGTTCAAAACTAAACTTTGTGACAAAATATGTTATTTTTGTTATTTGTAACAAATGTTTAAACAACTGTAGCCATTTTTTCCCTCAAAACTTGACTTTTATATAGTGAAAGAATTATAAGAATAATAATTATGATTAACTAATTAACTGCCTTAATTAAAAAATTGGCCAAGTGCGAGTCGGGCCCCGCTCTGTTAGGGTTCCGTACATATGACCAAATCACTTTTTTTTAAACTAGATACATATTTAGATATCTTAGTTTTTAGATAGTACTAAATTAGCGGGGAAAACACACATACTCTGTGAAAATTTCAACTGTCTACCTCTTACGGTTTATGAGATACAGCCTGCTGACAGACGGACGGATGGACAGCGGAGGCTTAGTAGTAGAGTCCTGTTGGCACCCTTTGGGTACGGAACCCTAAAAAGTATATTTACATGTCGTTTATGTGACCAAACATGTACATCAACCTGTCATAATGTAATTTGTTGCAATTAAAGTGAATCCTGCCACCATCCTATGGTGCCACAAAAAATTAATAGGATAATACAATTGTTATTTTCAAGATTTAGTATTGGTAGTAGCTTCGCACACTGCTAGATACCGTTGGCGTACTAGTAAATTGCGGCAATTGATAGTACGCCTGAACTGGCATACCCACATACACTAGCGGCACGCTATGATGGCCGGTTTGACACATTACAATAGTGATGTGGAATGTCAATTTATTCTCGAACAAAAAACAATTAAGTTTTGTTTTTGTACCTGATTAAATAGGTTTAATAAAACAAAAATGTATATGTTTATTTAATTTATTTGAACGAACTGAATATTTGAATGAAAATGAATATACATACTTTATATGCACACAAGAAACATATGAATACAAAAGATACCAAAAAAGGTGCCACAAAAGGCCATAATTAATCAGATTCGTCCATACTACTATTTTCACTGTCGTCACTGCTATCATCACCTACATTAATAATTATATGTTCGTTTTCTATAATATTATCTATTTTCACATCTCTTTCATAAGCTTCCCTTATTAATTTAACAGTTCTATTCACAACCTTTTCCCAGTCTCCTTTAGTCACATGTTCACAAGCTTCTTCTAATAATTTTAGCATTTTTTTTGTGGTAAATGGGGGTTCTGTATTGTGTCTTGCAGCATATCCCTTAATTTGAGCCCACACCAACTCAATCGCATTATACTCACAATGGTAAGGCGGTAACCGTATAACTCTGTGCCCATGTTCTAATGCTATTTCGTCAATGACGTATCGGATCTTGGTTGGTTTGTTTTCTTTTAAAAGACGTACTAATTCCGCTTTTAACATATTCATGTTTGCATCTACGCCATTTTTACGAAGCCATGCGACGATATCAGCTTTCTTTTGGGATTGGGCAGGTGGCTTGTCAATTTGCATCGAGTGGTATGGGGCGTTGTCCATAATTATAATAGATGGTTCAGGGAGGCTACACAACATTGAGGTAAACCATTCAGTAAACTTTTCTCCATTCATGTCTTCATGATAGTCTCCAGTGGTTTTTGACGCAAAAGCTATGAGAGAACCTTCGACAAACCCGTTGATGGTTCCGGCGTGACAAATTATAAGTCGCGATCCTTTTCCTACAGGAACTTTGGAAGTAGATGCTGCTGTGTCATCGTTCCAAGAACGGCCTACAGTATGGTTAGCATTAAGCCATGTTTCATCCAAGAACACAACATTTTGCCAATTTTTGATTTCTTTCACTTGCCGTAAAAAAGTATACCTTGCCATCGCTATATCAAATCTTTCCATCAATATTTTGCGTTTGTTACATTTTTTGTATCGAAATCCAATGGTCTTCAAAATCTTCGTTAAAGAACTTTCCCCACCGAAGAATAATCCAGCTTCCTTCAGTGAATGCACCAACTTTTTTCTTGTTGGATACTCCTTCTGTAAATAGTAGCCGTAAACATGTCTTCGGATAGCATCGGCATCAAAGCTATCGATGCCTACGACTGGTTTTGCTCGTTTTCTCTTTTTTGGTGTGTGAAGTTTATTTTCTTCTGTGCCAGTCTCGCCATATTTTTTTTTAGTTATCCGTCTAACAGTTCGTTGTCCAATATTAAGCGCATCAGCTACGCGTTCAACCACTGACGTTATAGGTAAAATTGGCCCTCCATTTTGAGCTTCACGATCGAAATAGTTACGAAGGCGTATTACGAACTCACGTGTCTGACTATTTAGAACAGTTCTCTGCGTACGTTCGGTCATATCGACGAAATCCACAACAAAGGGCTTGAACAGAGTCCAAATTAACGAGCAAGGGTCAACAGTAATGCAGTATCAATATTTGAAATCCAAAGCCAGGTCAAAACTATATCACAATCGCATTGCACTGACAGTTTATACTTTTCGAAGCAACGTCAATTCGAAACTGCTTTGTTTTGCATTGAGCATTGACGCGAGTTTGCCGGAGGTAGTAGTTGTGCTAGCCAGCGATCCTATGTGACGATCGTATTAGATTCCATTTTTAAAAATTTTCAATTTAGAAAACCAAATGCCGAGTTGTGGTATATATCATATAAAAATAAAAATTTTACCTTTTGTATGAAACAGCTGATATTTTTTTGCGATTTCAGAGGTTTGTCCACATAGTGAAAATTGTTCATATTCACAAGTACATTCACCCCTTAAATGGTGCAAACTGATTTTTCTACACTTGTATACATTTTAGAAATCAATTTAATAAATAAATTTTGAGTCCTAAACCTAAAACTACATTCGATAAAATTTATGAATCTCTGCACATCACTATCGTCAATAAAGTAATACAATTATTTCCTTCAAAGTCGTTATCAATTAATACGGAACTTCATGAGCGGACAAACGTCAAACCGGCCATCATAGCGTGCCGCTAGTTTAGTCTCGTAGCAACCAATGTTTGGCGTTTTAAACAAACTATGAAATTATCTTTGAGTATTAAACCAACACAGGAGTGGAATTGACCCCTAATCTATTTGCAAAAAAGTCTGTCAATTACGGTGGGGGGCGAGGTAGCACACATGAAAACTTGCTTACTACAGGTGCATTTTTCCATCACGTCGCTATGCACGCACACAATATAATTAGCAAACACTACCTTAAAGTATATGCACACAATCACATTCACACACAGGGACGCTCTATCATTACATGAAACAATCGCATCATATGTGTAAGCATTTTAGGGATTTGACTATCGATTATCGACTTTCGATAAGTTCTTCTAATAATTATTTACAACAGAGTTACTTTATTCGAGAGTAAATTTTTTTGTTCGAGATCTTTAACATGGTAGGTACCTATATAGAAGCGCTAGGAAACGAGGCTCTTGCCGTTATTTTAGTCATAATATGCCTTTGCTATTAGATTGACTCTTTGTAGGCTTTTAGTACTTGCGTAAAGATACTGCTAGAAACTTTGGACTATATTGACGCTGGAAAGCGATCTAGCTTATTTCGAAAAATAACAAAATGACTTTTTTATATATTTGGAAGAAAAAGATACTGCGTCGGATTGTCGGATTTTCGTTTTCCTATGACATTATTTTTCTAAGATACTATGTTGACCTTCTCTGCATGTTTATATTATATATTTTTTGTTATTCATATTTTTAAACGTACTCAAAAATGCTGTAAATACTAAGACACAATCTATTTTTCAATATTATACAGTTACTTCAAAAAAGTTATCAATACTTTTTAGCAGTGCAGTGCACTTAGGTGTACTGTAAGGACTTAGGATTATCTGATTATTAACAGATTTTGTAGATACCAAGGTATTTACTCCGTCACTATACTCTCAATCCTCAATCTCATGCTGAAAGCATGCTGTAGGTACCACAGTATATCACCTTCGAGCAGCTGTTTAGTTATGATTTAAGGTTATAAGCCACCAGGGAGTGCTGTACTTTGTCATAGGTTTTTATAATTTTTAATAATATTGTTTATTAAGTTGAGAGACATTTAATTTTTATTTGAATACGTAGTGGGTATTAATATTGAACACATTGATTTTTTTAAGTAATCTTGTTTAAATAAACATACAGCATTTTTAATGAAACATCATTTGTTTTATTTATGTTTAAAGCGAAATTTACGATGTATCTATTTCTAAAAAGTAAATTAAGTACAAACTGTTAGGACTACATCATGTTTACTTAAAAATAGATACAGCATAATCAGCATTTCAGAGTTTAGAGTTATTTCGTGGTTTCATAATTATGTTTCAAATAACAAGTTACAGCAACATTGCTTCTTGAAATTGAAAAACTATTAGTCGAAATTGATATAAAACTAATGTATAAAACTAAAGTAATTCTAATTTAGAATTATATAATTAGTATCATCTGATGTGTTACATTAAAAAATATGCTTTTTGAAAAAAATCTGCTCCTGATAGCTTATTATGAGCTGTTATGATTTTTTAAAACGTTATTGGCTCTGGTTTAAAGTTCACTTTTTCGATTTACAACATCGTTTTCCAGCGTTGAATAATATTCTCTCAGTCCAGCATGGAGGAAACATAAAAAGTAAAAACTGAACCCTAAAAAAAAAAATTATTTAAAGTTATGATTGGTAAGTTAAAACTTGTACCTACATACTTTACTTGGAAGGCTTATTTTTTCATCTACTTCACGAACTACTGAACACTTACACTTCGGTGTATTATTGTATTGTATTTGTTTATAATGCTAGGCTGCCGCCATGGCTATAGTGGCCACCCCATCTGTAATAAAACACCGCCAAGCTATTTAGCTTTCCGGTAAACCTAGCGGGATGAATAAGAAGTATGGGTACTTTAATTCAATTGCCAAGTTTTAATGAACCAAATATGTATAGAATATAAATATTTTTTTTTCGTCAATGAACCATTAGTAAGACGATAAAAATATCTCGGTATAAATAATTTATACAATCCCCCCACCAATATCGACATATGAAATCTTACTGTCCAGCCCTAATTTTATTGCGGTGTGGCCGACTTCATAAAATTAAAGTCCTTATTTTCGAGTAAGAAAGACTTACATAGAACTTATCATTATTATTAAACAATTTTTTAGTCTCGTTTTCATTATTTTTTGTATTATATTTGTAAAAATCCTTTCTTAGCGGATGCCTACGTCATAGTAGATGTGCGTTGATAGATCAGTCAGTCAGTCACCTTTTCATTTTATATATTTAGAAAATTATATCACACTGGCTATATGGAAATATATACCTATAACTTTTGAAATAATTGAGTAAAAAACTAATTTTATGAATTCGCTGAGTTTATGGAGCTCTAGCTCCATCAATGCATTTTAAACAATAGTGGGAGAGTACCAGCCAATCAGACACCATTGCGATCGTTATAATAATGCAATCATTTTAACCGACTTCAAAAAAGGAGGAGGTTCTCAATTCGTTTTTTTTTGTATATTTGTTACTCAATTATTCCGCCAAATAATGAATGGAATTTGATAATTTTTTTTTGTTTAGTAGGGCATACTTCAGAGGTGGTTCCCATATAAATTTTTGTTGATATAATGTTAGATGTTACATCATAACTACGTCAAATCTGAACCGATTTCAATTTTTTTTTTTGAAAGAACGCATAATAAGGTTGGGCCTATTTAAAAGGTGAAGAGAAGGTGATTCATATCTTCGGTGATGGAGGAAGGAACTCAATGATTAAGAGCAAATTGCTCGCGATCAGAGATAGGTATACACTAAAAAGCTTAAAATAATAATGTAAAAAAAATATCTTTAAAAAACCGACTTCATACGCCGATCGGGCAAAGTTGGGCTAGCGTCGCGCATTGGTTTCATCATTTATATTTATAGGCACGCCCGACTTCAACATACATGTACAAATTAAAATTGTTTTATACTTTGTAGTGGCGTTTAAAGTCGGTTTTATAGAAAGAATTTTTTATCATTATTTGATAATCCCACAGACGATCAAAGTTCGTATTTATATATCTAGTCATATTTTACTTAAAGCTTATAAATTAGTCGTTCACCCCTTCCTATTCTATCGTGATTTTAATTCTATGGGATCAATTTATAATGCAGTTCATGAAAAAGGTCTCTAAACGAATAGTAAGTAGGAAGATTAATTTTCAATATTTTCCCCAAATTATTTCATGTACGATTAAGTAGCAACATTTTCAGATCGACAGTTTTCTTAAGTTTTCTGCATAAGTATTGCATTATTTGGATAAAATAATACATCAGAAGTAAATAAATCTTATCCTTTAGTAAACTGGATTTTTTAAATATTTTTTTAGAAGAAAATACTCTCATATTCGGCATTTATAGCGGAGCTCATTCCCTGCTAACCATACGTAGTTGACAGGCGCGTGACTCGAGTCAAACAGTTTTATATAACGGGTATGACCACTGGTCATACCCAACTTACAGAGGGGTACGCGCGTCAATTCTTCTCCTGGAAATTATGTTGCCGCATTTATGGAGCAATTGTTTGAAGAAAGAGCGGTATCTAATAGCGACTAAGCTACCAATCTCTGGGTATTTTGATATAGCTTAAAACAACTTTTATTACACATTTAGTTCAATTATTTAAATATATATGCAGGCCCATGGCCGAACATCAGAAGCGAAAAGAAAAACAGACTAGCGAACAGAACATTTTTGCCAGCGATTACAAAGAGTGACGGTACATCGTAATCATCTCAACTAACTTAAAACCCAACGTTTCCATGTCCTAGACAACCCGGTCAACTATTAACTAACCTAGCCTAGCTAAAGCCTCCCCGTCCCCTCATAACCGTCCGTCATCAACCATTACAGAAGACCTTCGACAATCTCTATTCTAACCACTTAAAGCCATCCATAGGCAACAACACTATCAATCACTTAATCCTACACACTACCAAACTAATCCTAAAACCAACAACACTGCACACCACACCGCCTGCGACCAGAGACCGAGTCAGAATGCCGAATGCAGGTTGCCACGATACACGTTGTACGTCTCCTTTTTGTGCGCCGAACGGGTGGGGACTTGGGGAGCATGATGTAATGTATGTACGTCCATAATGCTCAGCAAACAATGATATTTATCGTCGCTATAAGACGACCGTCACTAGATGGAGCTGTTTTCTATTGTTGTTTGTTTCATTTGATGGCTTTTGTCATGCTCACATGGCACAAATTACTTCGCCAATTTCACGTAGCTTGAAGAAAACACACAGACCAACATACACTACCGATGGTGATGACGTCGGTGGACGTTATATTGTCAACTGTGTCACTCAAAATTTTCAGCAAATTCATTTCAAGTAACTCCGTATCACGTTTCCAAGTGATTTTTTTTTATTAAAATTCTTATTGGTAACTAGTTTTTACTTAGTTCAACAGAGTTTTTATTTCAATATCTAAAAAAAGTTGATAAAATAATATTATGATAAAATACATTATACTATCAAAAAAATTTTTTTCGGCTAAGGATATTCTCAACGGATATCTAAAAAAGTGTTTTGGAACGAAGTTCCTTATCGCGCGTTGCGAAAGGCGGCTAGATGGAAAAAGTGTCGTTACAACTTTTGTTCTTAAAAATTAAGACCAAAAGTTGTAACGACACTTTTATTTGATGGCCTAAAAAATATCTTATATATTAATTTCAACAAGTTGTGCATCGCTCCCGTGGCGTAATTGGCTCGCGTGCGGCTGTTAACCGAAAGATTGGTGGTTCGAGCCCACCCGGGGGCGCCCAATTTTATTTTCATTTTTTATTTTATAAAATTATTTTAATTTTAATATTTTATAAAATCGATATTTAGGCTTCCCTGAAATAAAATCAAAATGACCCATTTTGATTTTTATCGATAAAAAATCATGATAAAAATGTATAACTACCCGAATAATTATTTTCTTTATACCTCGAATAGAACTTGAAATTAATATTTTTATAATAATAACTTCGTTCCTATCTGGACTTTTTTTTATATTATAATCATCATTATCAACCCATCAACAGCTCACTACTGAGGGCGGGTCTCCTCTCAGAGAAGGGTTATAGGCCATAGTCCACCACGCTGGCCCAATGCGAATTGGTGGACTTCACACACCTTCGAGAACATTATGAAGAACTCGCAGATGTGCAGGTTTCCTCACGATGTTTTCCTTCTCCGTTGAAACAAGCGATAGTTAATTGCTTAAACGCACTTGACTCCGAAAAGTCAGAGGTGCGTACCCAGGATCGAACCTGCGACCCCCCGAATAGGAGAACACAGTCCTAACCACTAGGCTATCACTGCTGCTTATATATTATAATTATTTCCGTTGAGTATAACCGGCCACTTTGCTTAGCGTTTGTGGACTATGAGAAAGCCTTCGATTTGGTGGAAACTGGGGCTGTATTGAGGTCGCTGCAGAGATGCCGGATGCTGCAGACTTCCGGTATATCCAAGTGTTGAAGTGCTTATAAACGCGCTTATAAAACGCCACTATGTTAGTACATATACAGGACCAGACTACGAGGCCAATCCACTTGCAGCGTGGAGTGCGACAGGGAGACGTAATCTCCCCGAAGCTCTTCACCGCTGCGTTGGAGGACGTCTTTAAGCTTCTGGATTGGAACGGACTCGGCGTCAACATAAACGGCGAGTACATCACTCACCTGCGATTTGCCGATGACATAGTCGTTATGGCAGACTCTGAGTGACCTCAATACAATGATCAACGATCTCAGCAGAGTTTCTCAGCGCGTGGGCCTGAAGATGAACATGAGCAAGACGAAAATCATGTCCAAGGCTCGTCCTCCGCTCCACCCAGTAATCGTTGAGAACACTGCACTTGAAATTGTATACGAGTATATAATAGGTATACCTGGGACACACAGTCCAGCTAGATAGGTCCAATGTTGAGAAAAAGGTCAATCGCCGAAACCAACTCGGCTGGGCAGCGTTCGGGAAGCTCCGAGATGTCTTTTCCTCCAAAATCCCTCAGTGCTTGATGAGTAGTCTTCGAACAGTGCGTGTTGCCTGTGATGACTTACGGATCCGAGACATGGTCGCTGGCTGTGGGCCTCATAAGAAGGCTTAGGGTCACTCAGAGCGTGATGGAGAGAGCTATGCTCGGAGCATCCCTGCGAGATCAAATCAGAAATGAGGAAATCCGTAGGAGAATCAAAGTCACCGACATAGCTCAGCGAGTCGCGAAACTGAAGTAGAAATGAGCGGGCTGATGGTCGTTGGGGTCCCAAGGTGCTGGAGTGGCTACCTCGCACCGCGAAGCGCAGTGTTGGCCGGCCCCCACTAGGTGGACCGACGACATCAAACGAGTTGCAGGGAGCCGCTGGATTCCGGCGGCGCAAGACTGAGGCCTGTGGAAGTCCAAGCAAGAGACCTTTGTCCAGCACTGGATCAGTTGACAAGGAAGGGACGAAGGAAGATTATTTCCATTTGAGTTTTCTATTTGTGCTTCAATAAATAAAAAATATTTTCATATTTTACATTGAATTATACCTATTCTTTTTTTTACAGATTGCTGAGAATGATGATCTTCCACATAAAATTTGCTTTCGATGTTCTGCAAAAGTCGAAGAACTGTATGAATTTATACAAAAATGTATTAAGACACAAGAAAATCTTCGTAATGCTATGGGTAACAGAGGAACTGGAGTTAAAACTAAGCATAGAGAATTATGGGAAGAAAAACTTAATCAGTCCAACATATCCAACGATGATATCTGTGATGCACTGATTAAAAAGGCAATGGAAGGAATAAAAGACATTCCTTTGAATCCACTTCCATTAAAAGAAGACGAAACACCCGTGGCAAAAAAGGTAAGCAAAAAAATTGTTTTAAAGAAGAAAGAAGAAGAAAAGGCAGAAGAGGAAGAAAAAGATAAGGAAAAAGAAGAAAAGCCCAAAGAAGAAAATTTTACTTCTAAAGATGACGAACCTATCCGTTCGTTAAGAAAGACAAGGGAAACTGATGTTGAGGATGATGAACCTCCAGTAAAAAGAATCACAAGGCTGAGTAACGAGAAAAAGGTTGAAGTATGCGAAAAGAAGCCCACCAAACCTGTTGATACCAAGGAAACGTTAAAGCTCAGTAAAAATCCTGAATCAAAAGTAACGGAAGAACCTATAACTAAAGATAAAGGTTTGAAAATTAAGCAGTCATTGCAAACAAATAATTTTTCTCTAGAAGAGACACCCAAAACAGAACCGCCAAAATCAGAACCAGAACCTAAACCATTTGATATAATGGAGTTTGTAAGTTTGATCAAAGTCAATGATGTTGGTGTGCTATTCCAATGTAAATTATGTAACAGAAATTTCTTAAAAAAAGAGGTTGTTTTATCTCATGCTTGTGCTAAAAAAGGTGCTGCAAAAGTTCAAAGCCACTTCAAGGCAACTTACGTTCCACCTGAACCGCCGAAAATACCACAGACTGTTAAATACATAACTATGAATGTTAATAAAGAAGTTAGTAAGCCTGGAATTTCAGGTGATAAACCCAAAACTATAGAATACAAAGAACCTGTGGCTTTAAGTGAACCTATAATTTTAGATGACGACGATGATAAGCCTTTAAATGTGAAGAAGCCAGTAAAACCAAAAATTGGTCCTGCTAGTAAAGTGAGGCGTAGCGACACTAATACAATGCCGGCAGCAAGTGAATCTGCAGTAAAAAATATGTCAAATCAACATGTGGTGACGACGATGTCAAATCCCATGACGATCGTGCCTAATATAACTGCAACCATAACCTCGGCTAATCAAGCTTCTGTGCAATTCCCAACCATACCTAGCCTTAATAGCCGATATAAACTCATGCCTGGACCTAATAACACCTTCACATTGGTCGAAGATAAAACCGTAGATTTACCTGTAGCACCCCATGTCAACCCAGTACCTTTTACCCTAGCTGAATCTAATAAGACTGATGCCAGAACTTATAATTCAAGTCTTAAATCAATAGAAAATCCAGTACCAATTGCTAAGAATCCTCCGAAACAAATGGAACCCACACCACCACCACACACACATAGACCTTATCCTGTAGGGTTAATCAAATCGATACCAGCTTCTGACACAAAGGCACCCGAACCTCCCATAGGTTATCCTACACCTAATGTGAAGAAGCAATCTTACACAGTTGTTCAGACTGGGAATCCTAGTAAATTATTAATTTCTACGAAACCGCAACCCCAATCGCTTATAGAACAAGAGGTGCCTAAAAAACGGTCGCGAAGGTCACGAAATGTAGTTAAGGAAGATGACACAAATAAGCAGCCATTCTCAGTCACTATAGAAGATGCTGCCCCACCGACTGATCCCAGAATTTTTACATTTATTAATGTCGATCCTCTACTGCAACCTTCTTACGTACTCCCGACCAATAATATAATACAAGAATCCCAAATATCTACCTCCACGAATGTCTCTAAACAAGCTGAGGATAAAGAATCCAAGTACACATGTAATATGTGTAATGAAAAGTTTAGTAGAGAGAAAAAATTGTTGGCACACATACAGTCTCATTATGAAAAAATGGATGAAGAAGATATGAAGAGAACAGAAAAGAATTCTAAGAAGCGCAAGAAATGAATTTAATTTTTTTTTAAGAAAAGTGTTGATGTTTTAATTGTTTCAAACATGAGCACTTGTCGCGAAGTTCGCGTGTTTTATATAACAATAATATTCTACTGAAAGCTTAATTCTGTCAGACTAAACTAAATTTTTGTTTCTTCAAAAAAATAGCGTGATTATTGTGTGTAAATGTAGATGAAATTTATATGTGCGTCCTTCAGTTCTACAGCTAAACTGGAGTGTATATTGCAAATGCGCATAGTGTTGTTGCTTTGCCTGTATTTTTAGTGGGTCTATTGTCGATATTGTTAAGTTTATTTTTAATTTTTAAAGTTATTTTTTTAACTAGCAAACCACTAAAGCTACTTTAAATTATCGCGACAACAATATGTATTTTTATTTTAAGAACTAGCTGATGCCTTGCGACTTCGTCTGCGTGGATTTAGAATCCCGCGGGAACTTATTTTCCGAGATAAAAAGTAGCCAATATCAGTCTCCAGCTCCCTAACTGTATCCATTCAAAAAATCGCGTCGATCTGTAGCTCCGTTGTAGTGTGATTGTGACACTTCACATTTATAATAGTAAGGATTGATGATGATTTTATAAAGTCCTATCCTATATTTATAAAGTCCTAAATTGATAAGAATAAAATGTATTTATTTTGCTTTACGACACATTATTACTTAATGGAAATATAACATATTCTTTTTTTTTTTTTCATTGAGCATCATTTGCAGTCATTTAGAATCTTTCTGTAACATCGATGTATTCTAGAGTATATGCCATCAAATATAAATACTTCGCTCATTATATCAACCTAATTTTCTCGTTATGACAGTCTCAAATCCTAGCCCAATAGCACGCTCGGAATAACATACATTTCAGCCTTTATGGTCCGGGAGCCGGTAACACTAAAATTCCCGTCATGTGGAATCGAAAACTTTTTGTGGAAATTTAATTATACGATTAAATTGAGCTTGGTATGCGTTAATTTCAATAGCCGAAAAAATGTAAAAGTAAATTAATGCAAGATAGTAAGTAATATAATGTGAGATAGGTCCGGCCAAAAAAGATGTTTGCGTAATGTTTACCTGAAAGAGTACGAAGTGTCCTATCGAATACAATGTAAACAATCAATATCCGCGATAACGAAAATTTTTTTTAACATTTTTTCGGCTTATTAAATTTGCCAAGCTTAATTTAATCGTATAATTGTTAAATTTGTTAACTATTAATGGGGATGCTGACTGCCATTTTATCACGCCAGATGGCGAATCGTTGCCATAGTCATTGAAAACCGTCATTTCCATACATTTTTTAAACTTTCACAAAGTAATTTTTAATTTTACCGAAATACTTTGTGCTGTGCTAGTATGTACTAACTCCGAAAGATCCAAAGTTAAAAAAAAGTGGGAAAAGGCTATAAGGCGTCACGAAAAATTTTATAGCGACTTTGCATAGGTGAGTTAAAAAGTGTATAATTTCAGTCATTAGTGTCACAGAATCGCAGTTATCATTTGTACCAGTGTGTTATTGTGTTTGAAAGCTGACTTCTAATCTAAAATTTAGAAAATACCATGTACTACTAAAGTAACGATGTCAGAGCTTTTCTTAATTTTTTTAACATGAATTACATAAGAATAAACATATTCAAATCCAAAAAAGGTGCATATTATTATATAAAGATATCACTGAAAAATAAATAAATAACATCCATTAGGTCTACCATTCTACAAGTTCTGATTTCTTTCCAGTTATCTTCCCTCCTCGTCTTTAATTCGTCTTTCAATTCTTTGAGCTTCCAGGTAGAATATATGTCACTTATTGCGTTGGCCGACAGGTTTTAACACAAAAGGCAGCAAAAAATCCATATGTAAACAAAGCAATAACAAAATAACAGCGACCATGGCACCGCTGGCGCCCTCTGCGCTGAGCTTTGCGTCAGGATCCCCATTCCCATAGAGTTTTCGATTCCGCGTGACGGGAATTTTAGTGTTACTTGCTCCCGGTATATTAGAGTTTTAGCCGTAGGTTGTGTTTTTGTTTGATTGTCATGGAAAACATAGAAAGAGACTGATTTACATTTAACAAGAACATATTTTGGTGCTCAAGCTCATTTTCGTGCATTTTCTATATACATCGATGGTTTTTAATATATTTTCAATTATTATTCTCCGTTACATTTTACAGTTAAGAAATTTTCGAAAAAAAATTTCATCTCTTCCAGTGGCTTCAGAGACGGATGTTTCCATCCCTCATATCAAAAGTGGTCTGTTAGTTATGTGTTACAATAACTATTATTGAAAGGCGTTGTTAAGGGGTGGTAAAAACTAACTTGTTGTTAGATTCTTTATTTGTAAGGCTAATAGCCTCAGATGTTTAGTAGTTGTTTGTTTTAAACAATTTTAGTTTCACTGAAAATTATTTTAAAAGACATACATAGACCAAACTTTTTTGTTCTGGTTTGTAGTTGGCATACACACTAAAAAGCCCTTGAACCCCTCTCAATCGAGAAGAGAACCTTGATCAATACTGGGCTGGCGATGAGTCGAGACTAAATACAAAAAGTATTGCCATATTCATATTTTCCCTATAAATAGGCAAAACAGTTTCCATAGGTTTCCAAAGTGTTGATTAATATTTTGTTAAAACTTTTCGATTTTTATTAAAAAATCGAAAATCGTTTTCGAAAGTAAGCTATGATTTTTAGATAAGATAATAATATTTTTCTTTTTATTTTAATAAATGCATTTTTCTTGTTAGGTATATTTTAATTTGAAAGCTATCTGTGTAAGAAGAGTATAGATACTAAAATTTGTACAATTATTATAAAAATCGGTGTTTTTCCCCCATTATAAATAAAATGAAGCATTTGTTTTATGTTAGAATATAAGTACTACCTAATTCATAGTTTTCGTATAAAATAATCTCATTGATTTTCTTAATTGCATGGAGTAATATGTTTAATTAATATTTTGTAAATTAACACATAAATACAATAAGTTTTTGTATACTTTTATGTATATTTAAATATAATAGTTATATTATTTTGTCAATTTGGAACTGATCTTTTAAGTAAGTTGCACTGTAAGTAACTTTTTTATGATTTCAATTTCTTTGTTTACTCCATGCGATTAAAAATCAGCATTTTAAGAAGTATCTGTGACAAAATTATATTTTATAAATATAAGTAAAAAAAAACGGTGCCTAGCATGGAACTAGGAATTACGACTATGATGCTAGTATTTAAGCGTATTCATTCGATTCGATGTCAAACTCCTATAATATAGACGTCTGTAGCACCACGTATGAAAACTTGAAAATAGGACTAATAAAATGATATGTACCGTATGATGGTTCTTTTGTTAGTTTTACTGTGACATGAAACCGAATAGGTATAAAAACTTTCAGTACCTATTACGTCAAAGGAAAACTGCCTCGGTTTTAACCCCCGTTGTTGATGTGGTTTTTTCTGATTGAAAGCGAACGTAATTGAGGTTGATGTTAGCTATAATTATATCATCAGCTCATTTCCTACTTGATTAAAGGGTCTTAGTAACTTTCACTGGTGCGATTGATTTGAAATTTGATGTACCGTTACTTTGGATTATTTCCAGGCATGGTAACCTTGAGCTGATGCTGCAGCATCAAGTTGTCTGCGGGATACCTACTCAACTCCTCAGCAACTCAAATCAGATATACCTAGTATGTTCGGGCTCATTAGAATGGTCTCAATGAGTAGGTGTTAAATAGATGATGATCGAGGAGGAGGATCTGATGATGGAGCAGAAAACTGGATAGCAGGATATCAGGATATCGTACATAGACCGGCCATACATTCACACGTCGGGGGTGTCATAAATTTTCAATTTTAGCTAATGTTAGTTTCTATTTCATATCATTATCCAAGATCTACAGCCAACGCCCCGAGCTGAAACTTTGAGAACTAAAAATAGGTAATGTTGAAATGACCCGGAACACGAGGCCCTTATCAAGAAGGCAGGTCTCAGTCAACATAATTTATGGTTTAAAGTAGGTACACCCTAAGCTTCGTTAAAATACGATTCGAAGTGGCCGTCAAAAATAATTTTATACGTAGTTAGGTAACGTACACTTGTGCACTCAATCGATGCATAGGTGCAGTCTATTTTTCCTTACCTGTCTTTAAAAGTAAACAAATCGCAGAAAACGTTTCGGAGTTAGTGTAACCCTAACCGACGAACGTATTCGGGCGCTTACGACGTTCCTAAGTTTGGTTTTTCTGTGCTGGTTCTGGTGCTTAGCGCGTCGCTTAGCATTTCTCCGAGAAAATACTTGTTTACCGTGTGCCGATTTCACCAACGTCGAGTGACGTTTATTATAGGAATAAATTTGGCGTTCTGACAGTATTTGTATTGAAAATACTGAAATATATAAATAAATTATCAAAACGCTTGGATAAGAGTTAAGACTTATTTTACGTTGGTGAAATCGGTCCGACAGCTAATGATGAGTGATGACAGTAGGTACCCAAGAATCAATGAATTTATCTAATGAAATAAGACCCATGGATTATAAAAAACGTATTCCGCCAGCAATCCGCCATATTGGATTGAACACTAATCAGGGCGGTATAGTCACATCTAGGTATCTTCAAAACCGTTGAGCGTTTTTGCGTGAAAATTTTAGATATTTTTCGAAATAGTAGATACCTACTTCCGAATAATTATCAAACAGTTTTAAAAAAATCTGTCATCACGCGTATTGTAGGGGAATTGAATACCTATACAATCCAACGCGTCTCTCCAAATACGAATATACCTAAGTTCGGTTAGGTTAGTAGCTTACCTAGGTATGTAAAATTTTGTTAAACCACTTCGAATCGTATTTTTACGATTAAGAATTACGAATCGAATGGAGACACTATGGGTATTTTAAGTTATATTCGTAAAATAGCTATAAAATAATAATGTAGTGACCATAATCTATGGTAATGACACGTCATGTAAAGATTATTGTAGGAAGTAGGTATCTATGTCTGATTTGTATTTTCAATAAGTGATGAATCATCTGTACGTAAATATTAAAAAGGTACTAGACGCGCGCAGAAAGTTTGCCGATGGCTAGGTACCCCTCGCTTCCTTCAACAGCTTCCCACGCTGCGCTCGGTCTAAACCATGGAACTAGCAATTAGGTACGACCGGTCTAAACCATTGACAAGTGACCGCCGTGACGTCATCGGCGCTCCACATTTTATCGCTGCATAGTAATAGAACTCACAGTCTTGTATTTAAAAACCGTCTTCGTGGATTGAACTACCTATATGCGCGCGGCTAGTACCTACATAATTATGATTTTTAGAAGATAATAAATTAAATCCTAAATTTGTCTTAATGTTTTTGTTTTAATTATTAGGTAGGTACCCAAGTAAATGATTTTTGCGACTTCATTCGTGCAATTACCTAGGTAAGGTTTTAAAAATCCCGTGGGAATTAATGTATTTCCCTTGAAAAAAATAGCATAAGTATCCAATGTCCGTCTGGAATGCAATCTACTCTTATCTCTGTGTAACAATTCACCAAGATCTCTTCAACGGTTACACCATTTGTCCAATACATATATCCAAAGTTTGTTATTATTCCGGGGTAATGAATGTAGCACAATGTCTAACATTAATAATAATCTACCTATCTGCCTGTGAAAATCCTGTCCCGTTCATTCATTTCTCTTTCGGCCGTAACAGAAAAGATGTAAGTAGATGTTAATCCTATGAACCTTTAGGTAGGTTTAATTTTCAGTAAGTACCTACCATCAAGCAGCAGTGATAACCTAGTGGTTAGGACTGTGGTCTCCTATTCGGGGGGTCGCAGGTTCGATCCTGGGTACGCACCTCTGACTTTTTGGAGTCAAGTGCGTTTAAGCAATTAAATATCGCTTGCTTCAACGGTGAAGGAAAACATCGTGAGGAAACCTGCACACCTGAGAGTTCTTCATAATGTTCTTGAAGGTGTGTGAAGTCCGCCAATTCGCATTGGGCCGGCGTGGTGGACTATGGCCTATAACCCTACTCTGAGAGGAGACCTGCGCTCAGTAGTGAGCCATTGATGGGTTGCTAATGATGATGATGAATGATGACCTACCATCAATATTTTACCCCCATTGACGAAGGTAAGCAGAGAGGAAGTAGAACTACAATGAAACTCGAATTCGAGATGATTCATTTATTGATTTGTCTTCGAAGAACATATAAGCCATATACTCAGATCAAAACACGTTAACTAATAGAGTTTTTAAAGATTCGTAATAATATAGACAACACTATTCTTATGACTAGATTTATATTAATAGAGATCTGACGCAAGTTAAATATAAATAGTTACCCTTAAATATTGCGTAACGCTTCTTCATGAACGTGATCTTAGAGCAAGAATGAGGGTATTTTAATAAACAAACTTGACACTCAAAAATCCATAGACATCTACAGACTAAACCTGTTGTTTTGATGCAGTCTGTGATTAGTCATAGTAGGTAACTCTAGACCTGTGTGTAACATTGAAAAGAAGATTGACCGACTATGGCAGCTTTTGTAGATCATCTGACTGCATTACATGTTAGTTGGTACTGCTTTGAATGCACTATTCGTAACTGATAGAAATAACTTTTCTAAGATTAAACGCTCTGAATTATGAAAAGGGTCACCTTTTATCGTGTTTCAAAATGAAAATAATTAGAAGATATATTAATAGGGTAAACCTTAGGGTTTGATACTCAAAGGGGTAAACTAGGGATTCCTAAAGTGGTCGATATCGAAATCGGTTTCCCAGGGGTCGACATAAACTGATTTTGGGAGTCGACGAGAACGAAGTCGACCCCTATTAATTGACAAGTTCTTATTTGAAACTTTCAAGAAACTGTATAAGTTGTGTTACGTGTACCCACTTCGTTATAAGAATTACTATTTTAGTAGAAAGTAAGTATTTATTTTGTAAAATTTTGATGAGAAAATGATGTCAAGTTTACTCACTTAACCAACCGCAAAGTTTTTAAGTTGGTATTTTGTATCAATAGGGAAAAACTAGAGATCGGATTTTTAAAGTGATTTGGATAAGGGAGTCTAAGGTATCAGTTCATTTTGTAAAAGGGGTCACTTGCCCTAAATAGTTTGGGAATCCCTGGGGTAAACCAAGGTACCTAAGTAAATACCTAATTAGGTTTGATAGGACGGTGTGCGGTTAATTCATAACTTCTAAATATTTACTAAATATCGTTTCTTAGCGAAGAATCGGTAGCTCGAGATACCTACGGCGGAAGATAGACATGGTAAATTTTATCACAAAAAATCGTGTCAATTCAACACAAATTATGGCTCGCTCACACTGGTGTATTTCATATATAATGGACATGCAAATTCCGTAGTAACGCGCATGTGATAACTACCCGATACGTTTTATTCTCATAGTAATTGCATCGAGATCTAGAACCAAATACTGACATTCTTTGTAACTAGCCCGTAGCCCTCATTCGACAAACATAAAAAGTTAAAATAAATAGCACTCAAAGTTACCTACCAGGGTAGGTATATTATAAAAACAGTTGCAATATATTTGGTCATATACATAATATTCCATACCATATAAAGTGATATATCGATTCTAAATAAAATGAATACTAAATATAATAGGTACCTACGTAATATGAATTATATGTAAAGGTATTCATTCAGCGTTATATATAGTACATATTATATAAGTAAATAGATATCGTACTTAACTATTAGTAGATTTATTTTGTCACTACAATAATAATATATTTATTAAAAACTAGGTACATAATTATACTTAGGTAAAATCTATCTTATATTATTCTAACATTTTTAATATAATCACATAATTTTGATATGTACGCGTTGAATGCAGCACCTTCGATGCTTGATATGTATTGGTATGAAACTACTAAGGTTCAAAGCACGTTGTGGCAAAGGCGAAGTGCGGGAACCCATCTATTCTAAAATATTCCAAAGTGAAGTACTTATAATGAAAAGTGGTAATATCGCGGGGGTTTTTCTCCACTGCCGGTAAATTTATTTGCGTATAATATTATGTATTAAAGTTTAGTTACTTTGAGATGTTTTAGAAGTAAAGAGGTGCTGCCTTTCGCCTCTACGCCAAAACACCTTGATCCTGCCTAACTATCTACTAAAGGGACCTAAAAATTGTTTCATAAACACTACAATACCGATCATATTAAAATAATTGTACTTACTTTATTCACTACGGGTTTTGATAAAACTGGCTCGAGACGCATTGAGGGGGAGCTGAAGGGACGCAACGTAGTAAAATCAACTTTATCTCCACTAAGCATGAACTCTTTTTGCTACAAACTTTGTATTTATTGAAGTAGAGATAAGCTGACGATAAGTAACATTTTAGGTTTTACATTTCACTTCGCTTCTGCCGCAATGTGTCTCGAGTCTTATATTATGTATAATACTAGGTATATACCTATTAAATTACGTTACAATGATATGTAATCGTGGTCCTACATTGGATTTGAATCCAAAAGCCAAGATACAAAGCGCATGCATTCTTTTATGGTCTAAGAGCAAGTGACCGGTTTGATGAAAGTGTTTTATACCGACACTTTCAGATAATATAAGAGTTTTACATACAATGAAATATACAAATTATGTTTACATACTATGTACCAATAGAATATGTTAAAACCACCCTGAACAGTAGGAAAATATTTTTTAAAGGAAAAAATTTGTAGTCTCCTTACTTAATTGAGCCTGCAAAAATAAAATAGCAATAAAATCTGCATAAAACACTTCAACCAAATTCACCAGCCCTCAGTCTTAATCACTTAACTATGTTACCAATTAAGTAATGATTAAACGACAATGAAGATTAGCTTTATATCTTGCTTATCGTGGACATTAATATTTCAATGGAGTCGCCTCTGACAGCATTTTTTTTTTGGAGAGAAAGTTCGTGAAAAGGGTTTCTATAAAAGGGCGACAGACATCCGCTCAATCGCATCTTTAATTATTGTTATAAATTATGAACAGAAATAATGTTTGCGTGTTAATGCTAAATACAGCGTTTTTTGTAGTGATCAATTAGGTACCTATCATATAAACAATAAACCTTTATCTAGGTAGATTCTTTGATACAAATAATACTTGAAAAATTACTAGTAAAATTAAGAATTATTTGGTGAATATGCTACCTTTTCTGGAATAGCCTTCTAATCTAAATAAGAAATATCTAAATAAATAAGGTTTTAGTACCTACAATAGCAAGAGGTAGTAAGTAGGTATACTGACCAATTTACTAAATTAATATGCCTTTATATAAAGTTTAGTTCAGAGTACGTAATTTATGTACCTATTCCCCAACAACTTTCGGATTTATTTTCCAATTTATTAAAATGAAAAGAGAACGATGCCAAGACTTATTAAATATTTAGCATTCAAACGCATACATGATGGACGCGAGTGTTTTCCTGTTCATAATGTAAACGATCCAGTTTTTAAAACTGGAAGAAAATTTTACAAAAATAAAATGCTTATAATAATAGCTACTCGAAAAAATCTCATTCTCTTCGACTATTCTTATAGGGGTTGTTGACAAAAATCGACTACTATACTGGTGCGAAATTACAGCCTTATTTGCAGTAGGTACGTGAATATTTTAATTTGGGTAATTATTAAGGTACCCTTTGGTACATTTGCTCTTTAGGTAGGTAGGTATACTAACTGCTAAAAAAATTTAAACATCCAAACACTTTGCTGTTTGGAAATTCAACAGGGACTTTTAATAAGAACTGATGGAATTCTAATTAACTAAATAAACTGATGGAATTCTAACTAAACTGAAAAATTTACGTTCCGTAATTTCGCACTAACGTTACACGTTCAAGATTAATCGATTGTCAACAACATACAAAGGCAGGCGTCGGAATCGCTCCGTTTCCACGTGGCCGGTTGCAGAAGGCGAATCCGATTCCGAACGAGTGCCTTTTGGGACAAAAACTTCAGACACGCACCATGCTTACTTAAAAAGGAGCTAGAAGAACTTTAGTTCCTCTTGTACTTGAAGGAGTCATAGGGAAGGTAGCTGTAGAATGAGGAGCTGATGGGAGCGTATTGGACAACGTTGTAGTAGTCAGAGGCCGACTCCGGCGCTATTCAATCGAGGAAGCCAGTGTTCACCAGCTTCTCCAGGAAGAACTTCACGTCTCCGAGCTCGTTGTCCTTGATGCCGAGGGATTTGAGCATCCCGAGGTCTCCGTTTTCGACCGCCATGAAGACTGAGCGGAGGTGTTCGAGGTCGGACCTCATCAGGTGTAGGGCGGCGCCGAAATCTTCGATGGTTTGTGATTCTGTAATGAGAAATATTTGAGGTAAGAACTCAGTTCTTATAATAGTTGTTGTGAAATAGACATAACGCACCGTCGTCGGCAGAACAAGTGCACAATAATTGCACACCAGTCTTGAAAAATAAATTAATTAAAAAAAAATTGGTTGTCTGTAAAGTCGGTTTACGCACGATAGTTTTACGTGATAATGTCATAAAGAAATATTGATGAAAAATTGCATAGGTACTATTATGAATTGAATACAATTATTATCACTGAATTATCATTATTTTGTATAATACAAAGAAGGAGTTAATTGAAAATTATAATTATTTTCTCTAGTCACAAGCCAACGCTTGGGCCGATCGTGCCTCTCTATCGCTTGTTCCGCGCTCTCGCTTGTACGCTCAGGCTCAGGCGGAACGTGACACTTTTTCGTGCGTGCAGCCGGTGTTCATCGATTTATAAGACGTTATCACGTCAAAATAAAATGTTCATAATTCTTGAAAATAACATGCCTCGAATGTTTGAAGATTAAAGTTTATTTCAAGCAAAGGAGAATTATTTAAGAGCAATATTAACAGAACAAGACGATATTATGCAATATTATGCCCTTGTTCTACAGAAGGTGCGATAATATTGTGTTTACTTTTTATTCAAAAAGTTTTGAAAGAATTTGTGAGGGTAAGTTGTAACGTGGAAAGAAGATATTTCTTCGAAATTGCTTCGAAGGTAGGTAACGCTCTCAGCTCTGTAATTGTTAAGTTTTTGTCACTTTCTCAGTGAGCTGAGAAGTACGTACGTACCTAGGAACTTGTTGACGTGATAACGTCTTATAAATCGATGAACACCGGCTGCACGCACGAAAAAGTGTCACGTTCCGCCTGAGCCTGCGCGTGCAAGCGAGAGCGCGGAACAAGCGATAGAGAGGCACGATCGGCTCAAGCGTTTAAAGAGAGCGCCCGCCGATGTTCCGTGTTTACGTTATCACGTAAAACTATCGTCCGTAAACAGACTTTACAACCATTTTTTTAAAGCGAGATGGATTTTTATAAAGTGTCATTTTAATTTGGAAGTAGATATACGGTAGTAGAGCTACTGACTTACTAGCAAGTTGCTACTTACTTTCTCGGGCGTGTGATAACGTGCAAGATAAGTTATACTTAGGTACTCACTTATAATTATTAAGAATCAAAAGTCTGAAAACTCAATTAAGGTCTGTGTTCCCAAGACGAAAATGTCTTTTGGAGTCCTGTTTCATAACATAAATTATGCCATAAAATAAAATTGAGTTTCATAACTTACCTAACTAACAAAAGGTTCAGAAAGACTTTTCATCAAGGGAACAGAGACATTTTGTAGAATAATTGTTTGATTTTAGATCTAGGTGTGTGATATACCTAACTAATCATTGATGTATCTAATTAACAAAGTCGCAATCTAAGTTTGTCTGTGCATTCGCTAACAAGTTCTAAACTTCTTAATGCTATTTGTCCAACCGTGGACAACTTTTTAGTGCCACTTGTCCAGCAGTGGTCCGTGGAAGGCGGCGACAAGGTGTTGTACATATATTTAAGCCTCAATAGCCCAACGGTTAAAGGTGCGGACTGAAAACTGAAAGGTCGCAGGTTCGAATCCCACCCGTTGCACTATTGTCGTACCCACTCCTAACACAAGCATTCCGCTTATTTGGAGGGGAGAGGAGGATATTAGTCAATTTCAACTTGACTAATATTCTTTAAAAAAAAATATAGGGGCTAATAATGCTAATATTATTAACTCTTACCAGACAACGCAATGGCGACTTTCTCGACGCCACCCAAAGGCTCCAAAGCGTCTCGGGCCTTGCTCCCGAAGAGTTTCTCCAGGTAATTTGGGCCGTGAGAGGCAATCAGCGACTGCAAAAACGACGCTGTTTCTTCTACTGGAGGCCGTTTTGCTGTAAAAACCATTTTCAGTATAATTTGAGTCATTTGAAGTCCTATTGACTAAATAATAAGTAGGTACCTAATAAATACCATGCTTGAAGCAGTGATGGCCTAGTGGTTAGAACTGTGGTTTCCTATTCGGGGGGGTCGTAGGTTCGCACCTCTGACTTTTAGAATTAAATATCACATGCTTTAACGGTGAAGGAAAACATCGTGAGGAAACCTGCACACCTTTGAGTTCTCTATAATGTTCTCAAAGGTGTGTGAATCCGCCAATTCGCATTGGGCCAACGTGGTGGACTATGGCCTATAACCCTTCTCTGAGAGGAGACCTGCGCTCATTAGTGAGCAGTTGATGGGTTGATGATAGATAGGTACTATGCTTTCATTATGAGGTTTATTCGATTATTCATTTATTATACCTATTTCCACAATGAGGGGAAGTTCCAAAAAAAAAGAAGAAAAAAAGAAAGAAGAAAGAAGAAGAAGAAGTATATCCGTCATGACGTTTAGTCGCGCGCGTGCTCCGCGCCACCATCAGTACCAGCTCGAGGGGCCGCTACGGTGTGTCAAGGAAGTTAGGGATCTTGGTGTCCAGCACAGAATTGAATTTCCGACACCATATTATAGTTAAAGTGTGTAAGAAAGCGTATCAGAAATTATGTTACGTCAAGCGAATGCATTCACCAACGTTAACGGATTAAGGGTTTATGAAGCCCTTGAGAAAAGTCACTTGGAATGCAACGTCACCGAGTGACCCTAAGTACAAAATAATGTTGGAGCGAATTCAAGACAAATTTTTAAGGTTTTTGTACAAAAAATTGTATGGAGTGTATCCGGGACATCCATTGCTATATCCTACTCTGTTCGTCATGGGCATGGTGGGATATAACAAACTGGAGGTACGGAGGGAGCTATCTCTGGCGACGTATTTAAGATGCTACGGGGTAAGCTGCACAACCCGGCTATCCTGCAGGAATTGCGATTATGCGCACCGAACGAGAGCGTGTCGCGCAGACGCAGGCCGCCGCTGCTGGCGTAGTCGCGCGCGCGCAGCTGCTTGCTGCAGCGAGCGCCAATCACACGCGCGATCACGCTCAACATAGTCTCGGAGCAAATTTATTTGTTGAGCGAGTTCGCAAAAGTCACTATTTCTTTTTTTATTCGATGACAAGCTAGTCCTTGACTGCGATCTCACCCGATCGTAAGTGACGATGCAGTCTAAGATGGTAGCGGGATAACTTGGAAGGGGTATGGAAGTGAACATTCAACTCATACCCCTAATTGGTTTCTACACGCCATCGTGCCGGAACGCTAAATCGCTTGGCGGCACGTCTTTGACCGTAGGGTAGTAACTAGCCACGGCCAAAGCCTCCCACCAGGCCAGACCAGACAATTTAGTTATTATAAATTCCCAAATTGACCCCGCCGGGAATCGAACCCGGGACCTCCCAGTTATAAGACAACAGCTCTAACCACTGAGCCGGCGTCAAAATAATGTGTTCTTTGTACATAATATTAGGTAATAAGTTGGTTGTAAGAAGTTAATAATGGTAGTGGTAGATATTAGTACATATTATTAGGCAGTTTTAAGTCATTTATAAACTTATCTGTCGCATTAGATTTCCTGTAATGATTGATTAAGTTATTTGTAAATAAATAAATGAACATACAATAAGCATATTTACCAAACAAATTCGTTAGGTATTCGGAAACTTGATTAATATCAAATGTATTCAAAATTCAAATGTATTTGAACCGCCTTGCGGCGTATCGACATCGTGCTGTAGTACTTCAACAATGAATAATGAATAACTTACAAAAGTTACTAAACTTTAAAACCCTGGGCTAAGTTATAAGTAAATCAAGTTTTAAAATGCTTGCTATAAACAATATTCTCTTAATCACAAGTAGGTAAATACAGTCTATAAAAGTTTAAAAATTATTAACCGGACTACGGAAAATTGGATGTAGCGTCAGCCATATTGGATTTGTTCGTATAAAATATATGTCACCCGGACTAGAATAAGGAATCTATCATCAAAATCGGCTCAGTAGTTTAGGCGCTACGTTGGAACATTCGTCAATAGTCACATACACTGCTAAAATCATGACCCTTCCTTTTATTTTTGCCCTAGTTCGGTATTATTGGCGTTTACGACAACAGGTTGATACTGGTGGTAACACTGTACCTACCTACAGAGATACCTAAGTAAGTTTTTTAGACTGATACCCGTTTTCACCTAAGTTCCCTACCTTTTAGGGGTACCTAAGTTAGGTGACGCTTTCTTTCACAAACCTTTAAGGAACACCTAAAGGTGGAAATGACACTGGGTAAGGGATTGTATTTAGGGGCTACCTAAGTAAGTAAAGAGACTCCTATTTGGGAGATGATTTAGGTATGGTTGTGTAGACGGGTATTATGCAGACCTTATCGTAATGAGGTAAAAATTATTGCTTTTATCGTCTTCTTTTTCTTTATCAAATGATAGACGTCCACTGCTGGACAAAGATCTCTTGCATGGGCTTCCACAGGCCTCGGTCTTGCGCCGCCTGAATCCAGCGGCTCCCTGCGACTCATTTGATGTCGTCGGTCTAGCCTAGTGGGGGGGGTCTGCCAACTCCAGCATCTTGGGACCCCAACGACCATAAGCTCTTCGAACTATGTGTCCCGCCCATTTCCACTTCAGTTTCGCGACTCGCCGAGCTATGCCGGTGGCTTTGTTTCACACCAGTCCTGGTTAAATGTATTAGGCTCGATTTCATGTTAGAATCATGTTGTACCTGCATTTTTGTGAATAAAATTTCTATCTATCTATCTAGATATCTATCTACGGATCTATTTTATTTCTGATTTAATCCGCAGGAATACTCCGAGCATAGCTCTCTCCATCGCTCGCTAAGTGACCCTGAGCTTTTGTAATAAAAGCTGCTAAACATACACGAGCTACAACGAATGATGTTAAAAATAAAATAGATTAGAAATATAAATTAAAAATTAATGAAACGTTTAACACAGAGCCGTCGTAAATTAGTTTCTAGCGTGTTCTGAAAGCTGAAAGCTTTGTGTTTTCAGTTCATATGTGTGCTGTGTACACCTTAGAAGCGAAGGATTTACTGAGAAGGTACTTTAACCTGCTTAGGGAGTAGGTATATGTGTCTGTCTGCGGTCATACTCCTAATTGCTGAGGGTTGAACCCATTCCATTAATCACGTAATACCTACATAGTAGGGATTTTCTTTGGATAATAATGCGATGACTTCCCAAATCCGCACTACTAACAGGATTTTGACTACTAGGTTTCTTCTTCTTTATCAACCGGCAGAAGTCCACTTCTGGATATATTGTGTAGGCCTCTTGTGTACATTTCCGCATGCCTTGGTCTTGCGATGCCTTTTACCAGCGAATCTCTTGCGAAACCGACGCGACGCGTTTGATATCGTCTGACAAGACCTAGTGAGGAGTCTGCCAACACTGCGCTTTCCGAAGTAAAGAAAATTTCTAGGATCCAAAGAACTGATGCCTCAGAACTTAATAGTACTATGTATACCGTTGACGTCTTAAAAATGTAACTAGGAGGGTACCTATCCGGCAGTACTTATATTCAAATAGTATCAAGTCCCAATTCGAAACAATTGACTAATTAGGGTTCCGTACCAAAATGGTAAAAATGGAACCCTTATGGTGAGACTTTCTCCGTCCGTCCGTCCGTCCGTCTGTCTGTCACAGTCGATTATTTCAGTAACTATTAAAGCTATCGACATGAAATTTGGCATAGTTGTGTATAATAGTGGCCCAACATCATTGGAATAAAGAAAAATCGAAAATTATTTTTAGTTTTATTAAAAAAGGGGGAAAATCGGGGGTTTGAAATTTCAAAGTAAAATAACTATACCGAGTGGGGTATCATATGAAAGGCCTTTACTTGTGCATTCTAAAACAGTTTTTTATTTATTTCTGTATATAATAGTTTTTGAGTAATCTGCCAAAATGTCGAAAAAAATACCGTTCCCCCCCCCCTTATCTCCGAAGTTTACCAATCGAAAAATCTGAAATAATTATGGTCAATAGAGGTTTATGTATATTTTACAGAAAAAATAAAAGCAACGCGAAAATTATTTTAGTTTGATGAAAAAGGGGGAAAATCGGGGGTTTGAAATTTAAAAGTAAGATAACTATACCGAGTGGGATATCATATGAAAGGCCTTTACTTGTGCATTCTAAAACAGTTTTTTATTTATTTCTATATATAATAGTTTTTGAGTAATCGGCCAAAATGTCGAAAAAAATACCGTTCCCCCCCCTTATCTCCGAAGTTTACCAATCGAAAAATCTGAAATAATTATGGTCAATAGAGGTTTATGTATATTTTACAGGAAAAATAAAATCAACGCAAAAATTATTTTATTTTAATTAAAAGAGGGGGTAAATCAGGGGTTTGAAATTTCAAAGTAAGATAATTATACCGAGTGGGGTATCATATGAAAGGCCTTTACTTGTGCATTCTAAAAAAGTTTTTTATTTATTTCTATATATAATAGTTTTTGAGTAATCGGCCAAAATGTCGAAAAAAATACCGTTCCCCCCCCCTTATCTCCGAAGTTTACCAATCGAAAAATCTGAAATAATTATGGTCAATAGAGGATTATGTATATTTTACTGGAAAAATAAAATCAACGCAAAAATTATTTTATTTTAATTAAAAGAGGGGGTAAATCAGGGGTTTGAAATTTCAAAGTAAGATAATTATACCGAGTGGGGTATCATATGAAAGGCCTTTACTTGTGCATTCTAAAACAGTTTTTTATTTATTTCTGTATATAATAGTTTTTGAGTAATCGGCCAAAATGTCGAAAAAAATACCGTTCCCCCCCCTTATCTCCGAAGTTTACCAATCGAAAAATCTGAAATAATTATGGTCAATAGAGGTTTATATATATTTTACAGAAAAAATAAAACCAACGCTCTAACTAGCATAGTTTTTTTTTATATTAACAATAAACCTCTACAAACAAAGTTAACGATAAATAAGCAAATTAATATAATACACACATCAAAAGTGTCTAGGGATCAAGCATTTTTATGCGGATTTCTTGAGATTGAGATGTGGCTTTGTAATAAATTTATGATTTTATAAATTTATAATGATCCTTTTTGGTGCATTTCATAATTTGAATCAGGAACTGTCAATCAAATTCGAGTAAAAGATGAAAATCAGCTGTCAATATTTTCCCTATAAAAACATACAACGCATTGAAGACATTATTAGTGCTACTGTTTCCCTATTACTGATTAAAACCAACGTTATTATGGAGCGGCGACGTCATTTAAGCAGGGAAGAAATGCTCAGATTCGTGGGAATGATAGAAGCTGGTTCCCGGCAACGTACTGTGGCTTTAGCTCTGAATACAAGTCAGAGTGTTATCAGTCGACTTTGGACACGTTACCGAAGCACTGGTACCGTGGCTGAGCGCCATGGAGGACGGTATCGCTGCACCACACGGAGACAAGACCGATACATTCAAATCTTAACTCGAAGAGCTCCAACAATAACCGCCATGATGTTAGCCGTGAGGCTTCATCACTCTTCAGGGAACTTAATTAGCGACCAAACAGTCAGAAACCGCTTGCATGAAGTGAACCTTCATTCCCGAAGACCGCTACGGGTACCACCTATAGCAATGCACAATCGTAGGATTCGATATCAATGGGCTCTTGAACACAGAAATTGGGCAGAAGAACAATGGCGTTTCGTGTGCTTTTCTGATGAGTCTCGTTTTGGTATGAGACCGGATACAAGACGTATACGACACTGGAGAACCCCTGGACGCCAACAGCGATTAAAATCCTGCCAGGAAGTCCATCCTTATAGTGGTGGAACCATCATGGTATGGGCGGGTATTTGGATCGGCGGAAGAACTGAGTTGATTTGGATCAGAGGCAACCTCAACGCTCAAATTTATGCTGAGACGATTGTATCAGACGTCATCGTTCCTCTACAAGTGCAAATCGGTCCCTTATTTCAGTTAATGCATGATAATGCACGACCGCACACCGCAAGAGTTGTAAGACAGACTCTCGCCGCAGCTAACATCAATGTCCTGCCCTGGCCTGCTCAGTCGCCAGACTTGAACCCGATTGAGCATGCATGGGATATGCTACAGAGAAGAGCTCTGCCGAATATGGAGGGTATCCAGTGGCAAGAAGACCTTTTTTTGTTGTTGCAACGAACATGGGCGGCCATTCCACAGCGTGATTTGGATGAACTCATTTTGAGTATGCCAAACCGATGTTCTTGTGTTGTTAGTGTTCGCGGTAGAAACACGGATTATTAATTGTTTAAGTTACCCAATAAAATTTTAAAGAAAACTGTTATTTCAGTCTTTTTTTCGAACTTTCATGTTAGTGGTTCAAATGTCAAAAATCCCTTTATTAGGAAAATGGCAAATTTCTTTATTAATGCAAAGGTGACTTGGTTTATCGTTACTGTGACAAACGAAAACACTTTATTTGATGAATCCTTAAAGAAAATTTTAATTAATATCAATCAGGAGAAAAGTTATTGCAAAAATATATGTTGATCCCTAGACACTTTTGATGTGTGTATTATCGTTTTACTTTTACTTTTGAAGTATGGAACCCTCGGTGCGCGAGTCCGACTCGCACTTGGCCGGCTTTTTTCAGCTTTGTAGAGACTAGAGTTTCGTCATTTTTATAATAATATAGATGTCCGCGACTTCATCCGCGTATGCATAACCCCTGCAGCATCAGGATTGAGGAGTTGTATCCTGGAATTTAACTATGTGGGTAGTCTTTGCTTGGTATCTTTAACAACTATTCATAATCGACAGTTAATAAATCACCACAGTTTAGGTGGGTAGTACCCCTGCAGCATCAAGATTGTGGAGTTAGAACTCCAACTTTTTGTAGGACCCTCCGCAAAGTTTCTGTATCGATTAAAAAATATTCACGCAAATTGGTTATAAAATCACGGAGCTTTATTGATATATCTACTTTTTTCTCACCTTTTAAACCTTCCTTGGACTTCTACAAATATTTTAAAACCAAAATTAGGCAAATCAATTCAGCTGTTCTCGAGTTTTTGTGAGACTAACAAACGTCAATTCATTTTTAGGGTTCCGTAGTAAACAAGGAACCCTTATAGTTTCGCCATGTCCGCCCGTCTGTCTGTCTGTCCGCGGTTTAGCTCAGAGACTATTGGTACTAGAAATCTGTAATTTGACAAGGGTATAAATGTCAATCACGCCGACAAAGTGGTGAAATAAAATTGTGAAAATTAATTTTTTTTAGGGTACCTCCCCTACATGTAAAGGATCCGGGATCCGTTTGTGAAATATGATATTTTAAAGTGCTAAATTTTATTAGAGTCAAGTGTCCCCCCCCCCCCCCCCCCCCTCTGCCAGCGAAATGGTTGTATAAAGGATACAAGAAAAAATTCACAGCAGTAGTATATTGTATAATGAATTTTAAAGGAAAACTATCACGGCTAAGTAGAGTTATATCTGTTTTTTCTAAGGTAGGTATTACACGTAGTGTAAGTTGCATATTTTGTAGTATATTATAGTATTTAAACCATGGAATTCAAAATGTATTCAATATTCATAAATAAAATAAAAGCACTATCCTAGGTCAGCACTAAAATTTGAGACTTTCAACTACGGAACCCTACACTGCGCGTGGCTTGACACGCACTTCGCCGGTTTTTATATGGATAGAATAGAAGACAGATATATTGGGTACGTGTCGCTTCAGGTGACAGGGAGTAGGGACAACTGCTGGGGTCTGTTTCTATAATAAAACGCACTGGTGTTTCACTAGACATCTGCTCATCTGCGCGGCATAAGCTCACGTTCATTTATCACTTCTATTCTTACTCTAAATTCTGTAGTATGTATCTTTGTAATACAGCATTTACCACTTCCTATTCTGAATTTTGTGGGATGTATCATATATCTTTGTAAAGGTCAAAGGTCCCGTGGAAACCGTCTTGTAATCCTACCCTTCACTTAACGATGCATGTCGTAGGTGTGCTTAACACACCGTGTATTTAGGGAGGTCGCTATTCTCTACTTTACACCTACAATGTAGTTTACTTATATTTTAGGTATACACCCACATTATAACGTTTTACAAGGATTAGGTGTTACATCGTATCGCAGAATAGAGAAGCTATACGTATACAGACTAGGTAACCAATTTTATTCAAGTGAATCCAAGTGTTTTGAAAAATTACGAAGTAGTAGACCTGCAATCAATAAAATTGGGGTGTTGCTGAATCGCAACATTTAAATACTATATACCCTGTCCATCCGTTTA
This sequence comes from Oeneis ivallda, assembly GCA_029955525.1. Taxonomy (NCBI): domain Eukaryota; kingdom Metazoa; phylum Arthropoda; class Insecta; order Lepidoptera; family Nymphalidae; genus Oeneis; species Oeneis ivallda. The sequence continues at coordinate 2,375,646 of JARPMR010000022.1, read as the reverse complement.
TTTTCTTTTTGACAGCTGCACTATGTGAGATTGAGTGAGACTGAGCTGTCAAAAAGAAAATAAACGGTATAGGTGGAGCTAATCATATTGCAAATGTCGCACCGATCTGTAATAAATCTATGAAATAATACATTAATTATGTGAAATCATAGATAAATTATAGAGGTGTTTAATAAATGAATCTATGATATCATAAATTAAATATAGAGGTCGGTGCGCCATTTGCAATATTATTAGTTCCAGAGACACTCGTAATAAAATTATGCTTACAGCGCCAAAATGGCGTCAATCAAGTAGGTCCAAAAAATATGACGACAGCCTTTTCGCTGTTAATCATAGCTCAGTTAGCTATTATGTTTTCTGTGGTATAAGTTACCTGCCTAGGTGAGCCTTCTTATGGGCCTCATAAGAAGGCTCAGGATCACTCAGCGAGCGATGGAGAGAGCTATGCTCGGTATATCCCTGCGAGATCAAATCAGAAATGAGGAGATTCGTAGGAGAACCAAAGTCACCGACATAGCTCAGCGTGTCGCGAAACTGAAGTGGAAATGGGCGGGGCACATAGTTCGAAGAGCTGATGGTCGTTGGGGTCCCAAGGTGCCGGAGTGGCGACCCCGCACCGGGAAACGCAGTGTTGGCAGACCCCTCACTAGGTGGACCGACGACATCAAACGAGTCGCAGGGAGCCGCTGGATGCAAGCGGCGCAAGACCGAAGCCTGTGGAAGTCTATGCAGGAGACCTTTGTCCAGCAGTGGACGTCTATAGGTTGATAAAGAAGAAGAAGAAGAAGAGAAGGTTACCTGCAGTGCAGAGCTTGGAGTCCTCATCGTAGCCGTCGATGCAGTCGGGAGCGCCATCACAGAGGTACTGGATGGAGATGCAGTTGCCGTCCACAGGACACTTGAATGGCTCGTACGGGTGACAGTACTCTGCGGACAGAGAAGGAGATTGAGTTAGGAGGAGAATAATAGTCCTCCCGAAAGGATCCAGCCACGACAGCCCAACCTCCATTGTGCAAACACAGGTGCACTCTTTATTCTTCTCTTTATTCTCTATTCTTCTCGGCAGGAAGGGCATTCCGAACCAGTGGTAGACTCATCGACGATTCAAAAGTACTTGTAAAAAAGTTTATTTGAATAAAAAGCTTGAGAGGTGTCAAGGGACACCCGGATGGAACGTAGTTCCTTTCGATTAATTAATTTGGCATTGTTGTGTTCGGTATTTTCGCGGTACAATAATGGGTCTCCGTAGACTTGTGGCTTCTGCAGTCGCCTAACAGCCAAAGGTCGATGGCTCGAATCCAGCTCGACAGACCGAATTTTCCATTTTCAATTCAGACCCAATATTGTACCGCGAAAATACTGAACACAATGCCTTCAAAAAAGTGTCGGTTTCAAAAAAGTGTCAATCCGTCTAGCCCCCTTCCGAGTTCCGTACCGCGCGATAAGGAACTACGTTCCAAAAAACATTTCTATTCTATTCTATTCTATTCCCTCACTCTCATTGTCCGGTAGAACGGAAATCCGACACGACCGGATAGAGATCAGAGGGGCGTTTGTCTAAAGTTGTCTATTATATTGATCGTAATCGTATTCGATGCCATTAGCGTCAAAGTAAAATAAACCATAATAGCATTGAATTAGAGCTCCATTTCGTGTATGCATTCTTATACGTTTAGGTATGTACGATACGCTCCATAACGCTCCATGTTAAAATCGCTTGTACTGAATTTGTAACTTTAAATCGATACAATCGAGGATTATTTTACTTTGACGCTAATGTCATCGAATACGAATACGATCAATGGAATAACTTTTAGACAATTGGTACCCAGGCGCAGGGCCGACGGATTTACTGTCTTCGAGACACGGGGGTGACAAACCGCCTACTTCCTTCCTACCTTCTGGTAAAATGTAGCAGGCTCTATTTTCTGTACTCTCTTATTGTTCATGTCCAAATAATTAATTATTACCATTAATTCATGCACAATAAGGGGTTTTCCTGTGAAAAATGATTGTAATTTATTGTAAAAGATTCAAGAACAAATTGCACTTCTCCGGGTTTCCACTATCTCGTTTCAGTCTTGTAACATTCATGAAACTTTTCATACAATTTCAAAAGTAAACTAACCACGTCGTTTAACAATTTCGAACTTCGGAAAGACAATTTTCTTCGCCAAGTTTGCGTTACTTTCGACTAGAGAATGTAAATTTTCATTTTACAGCGGGCCACGAGAGAGATGTCTTGAACAAAAGCTTGAACCTGACGGAAATTCTAAAAACCGGCCAAGTGCGTGTCGGGCCACGCGCAGTGTAGGGTTCCGTAGTTGAAAGTCTCAAATATTACTGCTGACCTAGGATAGTGCTTTTATTTTATTTATGAATATTGAATACATTTTGAGTTCCATGGTTTAAATACTATAATATACTACAAAATATGCATCTTACACTACGTGTAACACCTAGCTTAGAAAAACAGATATAACTCCTTAACTAATGAACCCTACTTAGCCGTGATAGTTTCCTTTAAAATTCATTATATATGCTACTGCTGTGAATTTTTTCATGTATCCCTTATACAACCATTTAGCTGGCAGAGGGGGGGGGGGGGGCACATTACTCTAATAAAATTTAGCACTTTAAAATATCATATTTCACAAACGGATCTCTGAATTGAAAAATGGTGTTTGCACACCCACAGAATTTTCGAAAAAGACCTATTCAACGCAATTCAATTTAGGGGAGGTACGCTAAAAAAATTATTTTTCACAATTTTATTTCACCACTTTGTTGGCGTGATTAATATTTACACCTTTTTCAAATTAAAGTTGTCTTCTTGACGGACGGACATGGCGAAACTATAAGGTTGCCTTGTTTACTACCGAACCCTAAAAAATAATAATTTACTTAACTTAATCACCAATTAAAAATTAAACTTGTGCTCGATGAAGGTACAACAAATTAGTGCAATGTGTAGAGTTTGAACTGGTTTGAACCATGAACCTTTAGCTTTCTTTCGTTGTCGTTTAGCGCTCCTTGTTCGTATTGAATCTATGTTACATTCATTTTATTACACTTTTTTCGTTACGAAAATGTCAATTCCAATAATTCCCTGAGGGCAGTGAACTGTTCAACTGAACTGAGATATAATAGTATATTGATACAAAAATCAGGTAACGACTAACGAGTATCCATGACCTAATAGCAAAATATAATATTATGTTGCCCTTCCGCTGAATTTTTATGAAACTAGCTGGTGCTCGCGACTTCGTCCGCGTGATTTAGTTTCTAAAATCCCGTGGAAACTGTTTGATTTTCCTGGATAAAAGTAGCCTATTTCACTCTCCAGTTTCTCAACTATCATCATCATCATCAATAGCCTCTCCCAAGGGGAGGGTTTGCCCATAACTATATATGTCTCAACTATACCCATGCACAAAATCAAGTCAATCCGATGCTTTGTTGCTGCGTGATTAAAGGGCAAACCAAAAAACAAACACACTTTGAAGTAAGGATAGTAAGGATTATCGCTCAATCCACTAATGGCAACGAAATGGCATGAACTACACGAGTATAAAATCAAGTGGTGTTAGTTTCATAAACTCGGTTAAACTAATAAAGCATCTTATCGTTTCAAAGATTAAAATGAACTTTTCACAAGTTTTAACTAGTTTTCTGTTGAAGCAGAAGATGTGGTTTTAGTTTCGCAATAAAACGGAATGTTTAGTTTATTTATTAGGTTTCATGTTCGTTACTTGAACTATATTTCTATAATAATAAAATAGTGAGATAAAGAATCTCCCGCAAGCACGAGTTTAATTAATGCAACATAAATTCAAACTTAGTTTTGCTTTGAATATAGAAACTACTTGGTACATATGGATTGATATTAAACTTTGGAAAAATAATGGGAGGTCTCGTATTCAATTCCTAACAGGAACAATTTGGTCTGGCTGTGGCTCTATACCGGCAAAGAATATCGATTTAGAGCTTCAAAACGATGCTGCGTCGAAACCATTTAGGGACGTATGGATTCAATTTTAAAATTCTTAAATTCTATTTACGTATTACACTATGCTAAAGACACTATTGTAGCCGCTGCAGGTTGCCATGCCAGCCATTCCAACGGCGAGGTTAACAAGTCTTCGTATAGCACGTATATATTATTAAGGTGATCCAATGGCAGCATGGCCCGCAGCACGGCCCAAAGCATCGATCTGTCACAGGGTCAGGGTTCACTCATTTTGGAGCAGAAGAATATCATCATCATCGGCATTTCGAAACAGTGGTAGACTCATCGACGATTCAAAAGCACTTGTAAAAAAGTTTATTTGAATAAACAATATTTCTATTCTATTATATTCTTTTCTATCAGCATGATCTCCGACGAGGACGATTCGACGACCTCCCTGGCTCAGTGGTGAGCGCTGTTGTCTTATAACTGGGAGGCCTTGGGTTTGATTCCCGGCGGGGGCATTTTGGGAATTTATAATTTCTGAATTTTCTGGTCTGGTCTGGTGGGAGGCTTTGGCTAGTTACCACCCTACCGTCAAAGACGTGCCGCCAAGCGATTTAGCGTTCCGGCACGATGGCGTGTAGAAACCAATTAGGGGTATGGGTTAAATGTATGGGGCTCTTCAGCCGCCCCATATTGTTATAGCTGGATAGATGAATGAAAAACTTCGTTGATTTAGAAGACTGGGTATATTAAAGTAAAACCGATATAAAAATACAATAGCACAATATTTTTTAACACAATAATTTTGAGGCCGGCCTAATCGATGTCTGATATAGAATCCTTTGCTTGCGCATCTATTTATATTTTCAAAACATTCGAAACTTAAAAACTTTCTCACTGACATGACATGTGGATATATTTTAATTCCTCCATACAGGTTGTATACGCCACAAATGTTCACTGCCGTGCCCCTTCCAAATAAGCCCGCTACCATCTTAGACTGCATCGTCACTTACCATCAGGTGAGATCGCAGTCAAGGACTAGCTTGTCATCGAATAAAAAAAAAGCATCCCATCAACGGCTCCCTACTGAGCACAGATCTCCTCTCAGAGAAGGGTTATAGGGTATAGGCCATAGTCCACCACGCTGGCCCCTTGCGTTAACAGATTAACGTATATTTCACCGACGGATGATATATTTCATGTTTTAACAGATTTTTTACAAGATAAATGTCAAAACATCAACTTTATGTAAGTAATTCCTTGATCAAAAGTTACTCGGCGTTTGTGAAGTTAGCATAGAGTCCCCATATAAAGACACCTAGAGCAGATAAATACCTAATGGGTCAAGTGGGAGTAAGCACCGAGTCACCTTTGTAATTTAACGTATTGAGTGTGGTAAATCCCAAAGCAGATTAATTAGTGTGGTAAGTTCCAGAGTAGACTCCAGCAAATAAATGATTGTGGCAAATACACGCTTTTCTAACTTCACTGAGTGAGTGTGGGAGGGCCAAAAATACGTATGTATGAAATGTTAGTATTTTCGCAAAGCAGTACTTAGTTCTTAGACTCGGAGTGTCCCTGCGGGATCGAATCAGAAATGAGGAGATCCGTAGGAGAACCAGAGTCACCGACATAGCTAAGCGAGTCGCGATACTGAAGTGGAAATGGGCGGGGCACATAGTTCGAAGAGCTGATGGTCGTTGGGGTCCCAAGGTGCTGGAGTGGCGACCCCGCACCGGGAAGCGCAGTGTTGGCAGACCCCCCACCAGGTGGACCGACGACATTAAACGAGTCGCAGGGAGCCGCTGGATTCAGGCGGCGCAAGACCGAGGCCTGTGGAAGTCCATGCAAGAGACCTTTGTCCAGCAGTGGACGTCTATAGTGTTGAACATAGACTCAGAAGCGGAACTTATCACTCAAAACTAATCACGCCTTAAGAGAATACATCTCTTAAAACGCTAAAACCCTACCTATAGCCGTCTCCTCCACCCCCACAACGGCCCCTTTCCTCACATCTAATCAATTTCACCACAAACACGACAGACAAACACCATCTGAACATGAGGGTAGTTATCAAAACATTTAAATATCAATTAATCAATAACACTAATCTAAGCGTACTGGCAATATTTATTCGATTAGGGTGCGATTGCTATCGCAATCCCTCAATCAAATACAACGACCTAGACACGAAAGCATCTACTAGTTATTGGAACTACTTTACTGTTCAGAAGCAGGCCTTTATTTCTATACCAAATATCTATCACAAATTATCAAATTAACACTAATTACACTAGCTTTTCTGCAAACTTATTTAAACATAAATCATAGGTAAATCACTCGCGCGATAACTCAACAGAGTTTAGCGTACGCTTTCACGACATAACCGAACTGAGAGCCTTTCGTCTTTCTTTTCGCTTTTTATATATTTCATTTACAAAATGGCGGTACCTCCCACTTCTTTGACGAACCTTTGAAATCATTCGTCCAATTCAGTCAAATTTCAACAAAACTATCACCTATATTATCTCTTATATTTAAAACTATTTGATATTATATACACACTAATTCTTATTATTATTCGTAAAAGCTAGTTAATTTAATCATGTAGCTGACAGTTCGGCCGTCCTGAAACTAAACACGTCCCCGTGTTCTCTACTTTTTCCAGTCTACCTTACCTACCTTCAATAGAGATGTTGGCAACTAATCAAACCAGCAATTCACCACTCCCATCACACGTCAAAGCGCGCGCACAGTATGGGAGCTTGCATGAATTATCAAACCGATACGTCACAAACATTTGACGCACTGTTTATAGATACTTAATCGATAATTTAAAATGTTTGTGACACTCAAACTAAAAGCGGTATATTATGTCCGCTTCACCTACTCTGACTCTTTTTAATAATAAATATATAGAATAAATAAATAAGATAAGAAAAATTAAATTCTATCATTTCCCTAACATATAATAATTTATTATTATATCGCTTCAGTCTTGCCCACGTTCAAGTCATAGAAGGTCTTGTCTTAAGTCAGGTCAGTCTCAAATAAATTCTTACATATATATTTTTTGTAGATCTTTTCGATAATTACTAGTACTTTTCTTAAAATAATATACTTATTATATTTAATCTTATAAAATACTTTGATCGCTCCAAATACTTCGACATAGTTCTGCATAATAATCGTGTTCGAAGTATACTTAAATAAAACTTAATCTTAATTGTGTCATTTTTTCATTTACCTATAATATGAACTTTCATTACTTACAAGACTTAATCCGTAAAGGTGTACGTAATGTCCTAAACATATAAGAACAAAAAGAAAATAATATAAATAAATATAGCAAGGAAAATATACTTATTGCCCAAGTTCGATTCGAGGATAACATTACTCTTAATCAGGTCTCAAGCAATTCTGTCATATCGTTCAGGTCGCAGGCAATCTGCCTTAATTCCGGTCATGACTGCTTTTAGTAAAATTGTGGGCGGTCTCGCCCTCTGTCAAGTCTCTTAAGTTGTTTAAAAAAAAGTCATTAATTAACTCAAAATCGAATTTTCAGCCTGAATATTTGATATCGAGACTAAAAATTAAAATTTTTAAATTTACTCAAAAATTCAAAACTTTAAACTTTTACATTATTTCCCATACTCAACCTGTCGTTTTGTTCATCATGTCAAATCTTTATTCGTTTAATAAGCTCAATATTATTTTTAACTGCATAATATTTTTTTTTAATAAGTCAATTTCAAACTTCTAAACTCTGCATTGGCAAACTCATCTAACAACTTGTCTATTAAACTATTATATTAAATACTTAATTTCTAATAAGTTTTAAATCAAAAGTTACAAACTCTGCATTGACGAACTCTTCAAACAACTTCTTGTCCCTCAAAGTATACTATTAAATACTTAATTTCTGTTATGTTTTAAATTAAAGTAAGGACTGCCGACTATTTTATTTTAGTCAAATTGTCAAAATGTCAAATCTGGATTACGTTCATTTTACTTACTTTTCGCAATCTATCTCTTTCAGCTTTTTTTACTACATTTTATATATTTCTTGATTGTAGAACCAGAACCAGTGGTAAATTCAATTGATAATTTGAATAAAAACTAAATTATATTCTATTCCATTCACATTCAATCTCATCTCTGGAGGGTTATTCACTTAAATACCATATTATCGAAATCAGAAACTACTAACTTCAAAAGCAAACTCACTTCACCTTGGTTTGGTATTGTTTAAGCAAATACCAATTTGTATAAAATGATCCCCAATTTATCTTTAACAAATAGTTTACCTCGCCACAATATTCATGAATGTGGCGCCATCTTCCGAGTGGGCAGATTACGAATTTACAAAAACATCATGCATTGATTTTTCTTTACAAAAGGTTTTTACAGAATAGATCTGCTGGCTACAACCTAGAACTATTATCAGATGTATTGCTCATTTCTTTAAGCAAAGTTTTTGTCTTAAAACCGCTTATTTATTCAACTTTCACCATCAAGAATTTCGTAAAAAAAAAGTCATTCATTATCATTGTCATCTCCCAATAATTTTAAAATCATTATTCATAAAAAATAATAATATGGTCTACTAGAATAACCATAAACGAAATTCATAACTAATAACATTTTAATCATAAGATTAGTTTACCCATTGAATAGATATCTATCGAAAATAAACAATCACTAATTTATAGTAAAATAACTAAATCGTAAATCCAAACAATTCTTCAACTAATTCGTTAATGGTAAACGGTTCGAATTCTGAGAATCTGTCTCTAACATCAGGCATACCACGAGGTTTAGTTTTGGGGCCATTACGCTGTATAATTATCAAATTAAAATTAATAAAATAAATCTCATATTAATAACATTCATCTCTGTTTCAAACAGTCGTAACATTTTTTCGCAGATGATCTCAAAATCTCTAGCTACAAAAGGACACTAAACTTGACTGCTATATCTTTCAAGACCTAGACCATCTATCTATATCAGTCCCTATCGATTTGTAATGCACTTGATGAAGAACTTCTCGAAATCACCCACCGTCCTTCATTTATATAATTTTTTTAAAGAACGCTACAGCTAAAATATATTATAATTATGCCCTCCGTTTATGAAACCATTTTTACCATTAGTAACTAAATCAGATTGAAAATGTTCAGGAAAAATTCCTTCGTTCACTGAATTAAAGATGTTATTGTTCAAAACTTCCCCACGAAGAGTTTCTTTTATTTAATAATATTATCTATTGAATGTCAGTTACAGGTGCAAGTTGACGACTAATGCATTCATATAATATTTATAATCTGCTTGCTGCCTATCCTTTTGGAATCAATGCTGGGAAATGTTCACCTATGCGTCAACTTGTGGACACTTACATTAAACAGTTCATAAAAGACGTATTTACTTTATCTGAGGCAAGATTCCAGAATGCCATTAGCACAATAAAATGTGAGTTATTTAAATCATACAGATATCCTGTCAAATTTCTCTTCATGTTAAATTTAATAGTAAAATAATTAAAAACAAAATCAGTTATAAGTCCAAGGTTTTCATAATATTTTACGCTTTATCTTATCAAGTGCATTTTAACCTATGTTTCTTCAAATCAGATCTGTTATACTTACAACTGTTCAACTGTTTATCTACTTTCCCTAATAAAAACTAAAATTATAATTCAAATTGTGTCATCATCGTAATTCTCATCGCAATACACTGGCAAATCAATCATAAAATCGACTTACAAATTCTTGTAAGTCGATCAATAATAATAATTTGTGATCAAAACAATCATCATCAATCAATATTCCTATCGTCAATCTACAATTTTTGATCAACTCATCAACAAACACTTCATTAAAATATTCATATCAGAATATTCTTCATCAAACGGAAAATTCATTTTCATTTTCATCATATTCATTAGAATAGTCAACGTCAAGTATATTTATCACGGAAATACTAATTCTCAAAAGCACTATCGGTCACTAAACCTAATATACTTGCTAAATATTATCTAGCTATACTATGTTTATATATTATGTCATAGTATGTATCTATTACTGATTATAAACAGTAACAATATACAATATATTCTATGTATAAATTGAGTCAAGGTTTTTTTTTATAAAATATTTCGCCTACCATACTCTGTATAAATAAGTAATTCATTAAAATTATCATCCTCAAGATCACACTCATCTTGTACAGTTAACTATCAGCTTCCCGATTACGAAGGCATTAAAATAAACCCCGTTTTTGTGTCTTTTTCTTTGAACGCTACTCACGCGAAACGCATTCAAAATATAATATATTCTTTTTTATAATGTTCCTAATCAAAACGAAACCTTTAGATTAATGTCTTAATGAAATGCTTTGCAGTAAGCAAACTATTTAAGACACGTTTATTCAAACCTCTTTTTTTTTAAATATTTACTAACTTAAATGACCCGAATGCATATTTATTCTAAAATGTAATTTCACTATATTTACTTTAAAATATTGGTAATTCTAACAAAGAACAACGCAACATCAAATGCACATGGCCAACCAATCGCGTATCCTACTCGTTCACCAAAAAGGCACACAACCACTTAATAATGAAGGAAGCACTCTCAATTTCATCAGATTTCTGACAGTCTTGCCTCTACATATTATTATGATTAAATAATTCCTTGGTCCTAAGAACAATTATTATATTGACAATATTTACAATTTTACAGGTGATCTTTTGTTCATCAACAATTTTGGACAATCTTGTCCATCTGAGTAGTCTACTCTAAATCGTGTCATCGGGCATTTTGCCCTAAATCGTGTCATCGGGCATTTCACCCTAAATCGTGTCATCGGGCATTTTGCCCTAAATCGTGTCATCGGGCATTTTGCCCTAAATCTTGTCACAGGCTGTCTTGCCCTCGTATCATTGAAATTATTGTCAATATAATCCCTTTTTCAAATTATCGTCAAGCTTTCATTACATATCTTATACAATTCAATGTTACACATCTATATAGGCACTATCAAAAGGTTATAGTTTAGAAATGGTCCACCTCTAAACCACTTACATTATTTAATTAAAGGGTAGGCTGATTCATTGTAACTATTTTTTTTTCTATATTAAAATAAAGAAAACAGAACACAGAACCTATTAAAAGAAACTCGTTAATGCTCAATAATGATAATCATTCCCGGTTTCGGCTTTCTTCCAGTTTTATTCTATTAGGTGTGTAGATACTAATTACAAATTGAATCTTAGGAAGGTAATGAAAACATGGCGGACGGAACGTGTGAAACAGTTTGCATCAGTTTCACGTCATGATACTTAAAATTTACTAATATTAAAAAAAAAACAAAAATATTCATGTAAAGTTCTAAAAAAAAATGATTAATTCACAATCTCAGTATCTCTTATTTCAAATTTGAATAAAATTATAATTGCTTGTAGTTTTAGTTATATCAATCAAATCGGAAATAAATCATGAAAATCAATTCAATGGTGCATTCTTGCCCCAAAACCTTTATATATTTTCTTAATCTTTCAAAAAAATATTCAATGAAACCAAGTACTCGTTATAGCAAAATCTTCTGATCAAATAGTATTACTTTATGCTACGTAGGTATTTTCAGTTTTGAAACATTAATAAATTACAAAAATTTCGTTAAACCTGATGGTCAGGGATCTCAAAGTTATGAGTCTCAATCAAAAAAGTCATAAACTTATCATTCGTAGCAAATGAAGGTATTTGTAAAAAAAAAAAAAAGAAACAAGCTTGGATACTCAAATCTGCCACTTAAATGAAGATTCATCTATATTTCTACAACATTGCAATTAATAATGAAACGATCTCACCGAGTGGCTTCAACCGGCGATAATTCTCAGCTGTAGTTACCTTCATCGTACCTCCAACGCACGCGTGGCGTTATTTTCTTGCGTCTGCTTCGCGCCTTGTTACATGAACTTAGCGTGGATAACACGCTGATGTGGATGGCAAAACGGATTCATGGACACGTAAGTCACATCCCACTTCTGAGTTGTTGAACATAGACTCAGAAGCGGAACTTATCACTCAAAACTAATCACGCCTTAAGAGAATACATCTCTTAAAACGCTAAAACCCTACCTATAGCCGTCTCCTCCACCCCCACAACGGCCCCTTTCCTCACATCTAATCAATTTCACCACAAACACGACAGACAAACACCATCTGAACATGAGGGTAGTTATCAAAACATTTAAATATCAATTAATCAATAACACTAATCTAAGCGTACTGGCAATATTTATTCGATTAGGGTGCGATTGCTATCGCAATCCCTCAATCAAATACAACGACCTAGACACGAAAGCATCTACTAGTTATTGGAACTACTTTACTGTTCAGAAGCAGGCCTTTATTTCTATACCAAATATCTATCACAAATTATCAAATTAACACTAATTACACTAGCTTTTCTGCAAACTTATTTAAACATAAATCATAGGTAAATCACTCGCGCGATAACTCAACAGAGTTTAGCGTACGCTTTCACGACATAACCGAACTGAGAGCCTTTCGTCTTTCTTTTCGCTTTTTATATATTTCATTTACAAAATGGCGGTACCTCCCACTTCTTTGACGAACCTTTGAAATCATTCGTCCAATTCAGTCAAATTTCAACAAAACTATCACCTATATTATCTCTTATATTTAAAACTATTTGATATTATATACACACTAATTCTTATTATTATTCGTAAAAGCTAGTTAATTTAATCATGTAGCTGACAATAGGTTGATAAAGAAGAAGAAGAAGAAGTACATCGTATAAACGATTTAATCTATGAAATAGATTTTCTTTTTTGCATATCAGAATGCTTAATTGCGATGATAGACCACATTTCTCCATTTTACAAACACGAAATTAACTCGTTAAGCGGTTTTCAATAACTGAAATCAAAATGGCGGTGAGCGAACAAAAGGAAACGCCCTATAACTCACAGTTACAATCTTACGATTAATTTACGTAAAATCGCGAGAATCGAACGAAAATATTAGCGTGGGTATTAAATTAAATGCGTATATAAAAAATAAAGAACAATTTTAGTTCAATTGCCCTAGAGATACAGGTATCGAGAATTCCTATGATACTTTAAGGAGTAGATAAGTGTGAGAAAACTTAGTGAAATGAAAATAGTTAATTTTTCACATGAATGTTTCAAAATAGTTCAACCAGTAGCGAGAACGGTGTGATTGTTTATATATTATTATATATGTTTTTGTATGTATATAATATGTATGTTACACCGATTTTTAACCGACTTCAAATACGGAGGAGGTTATCAATTTATCGGAATCTTTTTTTTAATGTATGTTCACCGATTACTCGAAGACGCCTGAACCGATTTGAAAAATTCTTTTTTTGTTTCAAATGGTATACCTCCCAGGTGGTCCTATTGAAATTTTATCGAAATCGGTCGAGCGGTTTAAAATATCGACAATAAATTATATACTTTGTAGAGGCACGGGCGTTTGAAGTCGGTTTTTTAAAAATATTTTTTTATATTAAACCAGCTGACCCAGCGAACTTCGTACCGCCAACTTATCTATATAAATAAAACAAATAAACTATCCCAATCCAAAAAAACTATCCTATCTTTTAAGTTGGACCAAATTAAATAGATAGATTAGATAGATTAGATAAAAATCGATTCAGTAGTTTAGGAGTCCACCGCGGACAAACAACGTGACACGTAATTTATATATATTAAAGATTATTATGAATGAAGTGTCATTGATAAACTCGTTATTATGGCTCCGGGTGACAAAAGCTACATTGAACAAAACCAATACAAATAAGACGGATTTTAACTAGATATATTCAATTTTCCATAGTTTTAAATTTTTTCAAGCAAATTGAAGTTCTTCCAGGGATACAATTGTGAAAAGGACTACATAATACCTCACTAAGTATGTTTGGGAAGGCTCAGAGCAGACCGTTCGTCCATTTTCCACGGTAAACAGTCCAATCAGTGGACGCAGAAACTCAGCGACATTAAGCTAGATGCGAAGGTGGATTGTGAGGATTTCCCTCGAGAGGCTTGCTCTAATGGAGGTTGTGATTCTTGATATTAAGGTGACTGCCCACCGGTGCAAAGTTGACGAACTAGTTACTAGTAACACTTACTAATTCACACTTAAAACACTGTATGGATTTTTATAACATCTATCAGTTTAAACGTTACTTTGCTATTTTACATAATATTATTTTTAACCAACTTCTCAATTCGTCGGAATCTTTTTTTTTTTAATGTATGTTCACCGATTACTCCAAGACGTGTGGACCGATTTGAAAAATTCTTTTTAGGGTTCCGTACCCAAAGGGTACCAACGGGACCCTATTACTAAGCCTACGCTGTCCGTCCGTCCGTCCGTCCGTCCGTCCGTCTGTCAGCGGGCTGTATCTCGTAAACCGTAATAGATAGACAGATGAAATTTTCACATATTATGTATTTTTATTGCCGCTATAACAACAAATAATAAAAATTAAATTAAATTAAAAAAATTAAATTAAAATATTTCCATGGGTACATGGAAATATTTTTATTTAATTTTTTTAACGGAACCCTAAAAGAGCGAGGCCCGACTCGCACTTGGCCGATTTTTTTGTTTCAAAGGGCATACTTTCCAGGTCCTCCCATATAAATTTTATCGAAATCGGTCGAGCGGTTTTTAATTGAAGTCGGTTGTTTAAAAATATTTTTTTAATATTAAATTATGTTTAAATTTTAATATTATACAATTTTTTTATTTTGGTATTTTAAAATCCCGTGATTTGAAACCCTTTCATTTCGCGGGATAAATAGAGCCCTATGTCTGCCTCCTTATTGCAAGCAACCTCTCCAAGGCACGGAATGCAATTTTGAACAACCAACTTCTCAACTCCGGGTTGCTACTGTACTGATGTAATGTAATAGACATTTTTATTCCAGTCAAAAATATAAATGTTACACAAAAGGCTTACTTGCCAATCTAATTTAGTATCTTGTCTATCACCAAAAAATAACTGCTTTCTTTACCTAAACAAAGTTACCGTTTGCAAAACAATATCCTATGCACATCAACCTTAATACTCGAGTACCTACCTCTTGTTCTGTTAGTAGAGAGGAACCTCTCAAGCAGTCATTGTTTCAAGTCTTATTACTCGTGTAGTGGAAGCCATTTCTTTAAAAGAATGACTTTCCTTGAAAATGGCAAGAGCATAGTACCTACTTGGAAAAATAATATGTTTATTTCACATGAAAATTGTCTTCCAACGCTGCGCTTCCTGATGTGGGTCGCCACACCCATTGCAATTTCAGCTTCGCGAGTGTTTGAACTATGCTATGTCAGTTAATCTTATTGAAGTGAAAACTTCTTTAGGCACGATGAGCATGTTTTTGGGTGAGCAAAAAACATGGATTTCGCGAAATCGTCACCGTCACCATCGTCACCGTCACCTGGAGATTTCAGTAAGCGCTCAACATTTTAGAGGTTCTCAAGCAACCTTGTACAGCGCAGCGGGCAAGCAGCCGCCTTCCTTACCGTTTAATGTATGATGTCGCAGGTTTGAATCTCCCCCACGAAACGAGACAGTGCGCTTTTTTTAATTATTTTTATTTTTATATTTATTTTATTTAAGTATTTATTTTATTTATTTATTTTTATTGGAGTTTATTGGAGTTTACTCCTTAAGAATCGATTTTAGGCGCCCGGTATGAGAAAAATTCGAGGAGTAAAATCAGTATCAATGACCTCGTTACGTTTTTCACAACGATGCAAATTTCTACCCTAACGTTGAGTAAATAAGGTTGGTTTTCGTGCGAAAGAGCTTTCGCTTCGGGAAGCCGAGCGGTACCGATAGGGTCCGAGCGGCGCCGAGACGCAGCGAGCGCCGCGAATGCATTACGACGTTGTAAGGAGTAAACTCCAGTCGTGCGTCGGAGCTGACACACACACTTTTTTTTATATTTGTTTTAATTATTAGCAAATCTAGTTTTCACTTCTATCGGCAGCCAATGACTGCCAATTTGTTTTTATTTTTCTATGGATCACCTCATTAACCGACTACAAAAAGGAGGAGGTTCTCAATTCATTTGTATGTTTTTTTGTATGTGTGTTACGTGATTATTCCGCCAATTATGAATTGATTTTGATGATTCCTTTTTTGTTTCGTTGGTTATCGAAATTGATTAAGTGCTCTCATTTTACTTTATGGTGTCATTTAGAGTCAGTTGTTTGAAAGGAATTTTTCATTTAATATTATTTTGGATTCAATTAGCTTTTGCACCCGATTCGATTATTTTTTTGAAAATTCCGCGGGAATGCGGGAAGCCTTTGTTATTCCGGGACAAGAAGTAGGTAGTCATGCAAATACGACACTTTCCAATAATTGACCGAGCGAAGCGAGGTCTCTGAGTTAACTAGAGCGATTTGCACTTGTCCGTCCGTCCGTCCGTCCGTCTGTCAGAGCCTTATAACTTTTGAATTACTGAACGTAATTACTTCAAATTTAGATATAATATGTAAACCGATGGCCTCCAGCCGAAAATGGCTTAAAAAGTTATAAAAATCTTTATTTCAGGGGGGCTCTCATAGAAGCGAATGCGAAGTAAAAAAAAAATATCGCGTTACATAAAATTGTTACGTATCATTTTAAAGATAATTTTGAACTGAGTACAAAAATATTTTTTTTTTTAATTTTTCCCTTAAAATTGACGAAATGGGGGGCTTTCAAAGTGGCGATTTTATACGCTCGCTTGAAGACGCTCTCTAGGAAAATCCGCTATGGATTTTCAAACTGATTTTATGTTTTTAGGTCACTTATATCCTGTACTTGAACAACAAATACTAAAATTATATGAATATTATAAAGAAACGAGATTATTTAATTTTTAATGTACATCAGTAATTCATATAGCATCAACATAGCTTCACAATAATGCTAATAGATGGCGCAGTCAGTAACTATTCCCATGGAACTACGAGTTACGACTAACGACCTATCCCAAAAACAGTTTTGCGTCGACCATTATTATTTAGTTACTTATTATAATACAATAATTGTATTGTAATTTTTTTTGTACCATATTATTCAATTAAAATTATTTTTTAGTTAAATTTTAGTTAAATATTGTATATTTTCTATTCGCGTCGATAGATGACGATTTGTACAGATGCCCGTAACCCGGTTTCACTCGTTAGTACCTACATAATAATTCAATGTTTTCACTAACGTTCCCTAACCTTTACGGGCTACCTATAGGTTAGGTGATTGATGTTTTCTGTCAACTTATTTATCACGATCCTGTACGGGACACCTAAAAGGATATTGGGACGGATGTTAGGACTTAGGATTGTATTTAGGAGCTACCTACGTTAAGAGACTCCTACTTAGGGGATGATTTAGGTATGTTTGGTGAAAACGGGCATAATAATAATGTCAGTTTTGGTTATCATGTATCGATTGAATGAATAATCATGGGATACCGTTACCGCGAGGTCTCAGTTCGGGGCGAACCACTAGTACCAATGCGAAAAATCATGTCGATTTTTGATCCGTAGCTGCGTGCTGATGACAAACCACAAACTTTTATCCCAAGAAACCAAAGACTTCTCGCGGGATTTTTGAAAACCTTATTCCACGCCGACGAAGTTGCGGGCAAAAGCTCATATTTAAAATTATTACTTTAAGGCCGACTTGCACCAAACTGCTTATAATCATGTTTAGTTAAATTTTCTATACCTGTCCTTCTCATGTCCACTCTGAAATAGTATTGTCAGAAAGTGACAGCATTACAAAATTTAACTAAACATGATTAAGAAGTTTGGTGCAAGTCGGCCTAAAAGAAATAAATGTTTTCTCGAAATATTTCACAATTTGTAACCTACCTACGTTGGTGCAAACTATTATGGTTACCGGCGTTCGAAATCCCACAATATCGAGTTGGAATATTGGAATACTGGAAAATGCGAGTTGCAATCAGTGGACGGCGATTGCGAGTGAATTATGTCACTGCTTCCTGTTATGAACAAATATAAACGGAAATATACCATGAACCTTATATACTGGGTGTTAATTTAACACAGCTATGGCAAAACCGGTTTTAAATTAATGAAGTAATTTGCGGAAATTCCTAATTTTTGGAACGTAGTACCTTATCGCGCGGTGCGGAAGGGGCTAGACGGATCGAAACTTTTTTGAATGTGAATTGGGTATTGTGTTCGGTATTTTCGCGGTACAATATTGTGTCTGCAGAAACCACAAGGCTACGGAGACCCAATATTGTACCGCGAAAATACCGAACACAATGCCAAATTAATTAATTGAAAGGAACTTCGTTCCATCCGGGTGTCCCTTGACACCTCTCAAGTTTTTTTAATATTTTATAGACAGGTGATTTTAGTGGTCCGTTACAGCGGCGGCCGTTATAGTAGCGGCGTACCTGAAAGATACGCACGTACGTACGTAACAGACAGTACGTAAAAGATAAGAACGTAGATTCATAATATGAATTTCATGTTAAGTAAAAAATTTAGCTTTCTAAATCTCGCTTTTAAAAATTACTTAAATAAAAACTGGAGTAATTTGTAGCACTTTTCACAGAATACCAACTTCTCGGCAGCTTTTAAAATATTAAGAGAGCGAAAACTCATTTACTTTTATGATATCTAACTCATTAAAATAAGAAACTTCTTTCAACGTTATTTTGAAATAATTTTGTACATAATTAAATACAGTCATTAATTATGGTGAATCACTAATTGACTCGCCAGAGCTTTGCAGGTTCGTTAGGTGCTGGCCATGATAATCGAATTGGACTTCGATATTTCAGGTTTAGCTCGCTGGATATAGGGGGCGCAAGATCGGATGTGGGGGATTCTATGTAAGAGATGTCCTATCGGCTATCGTACGTACGTATTATTAAAAATGAATGGGTTTTTTTATGAAGCAGATTTGGCTCGCAGGATTCTGTATAAGAAAATAATATCCTATCGATACTATGTATGAATTATTATTTTAAACAACGCTGGGTTTTTACAATCATACGTGCTCGTAGGTAGGTATATTAATATCCATTATCTTCTTCTTAATATTGTATACTGGATGACAATTCCCAGCGTCTCGGAAAATATAGGTGTGATAAGTAAATGGAATAGAAGCCCATGGCATCGTTACTTTTTTTTTTTAGTTTTACTAACTTATTATGATCTTAATTCTATCAATATTCAATATTGATAGAATTAGGATCATAATAAGTTAGTAAAACTAAAAAAAATTGTGTGTGTCAGCACGACGCGCAACTGGAGTTTACTTCATACTCAACGTTGAAATTTCTATCCTAACGTTGAGTAAATAAGGTTGGTCTTCGCTTGAGTTGTCGAATGCCCGCGCTACGCCTTTCAAAACGGTGCAAATCTCCACCCCTAACGTTGAGTAAACAAGGTTGACTTTCGTTCACATGTATATCAGCGCCATCTTTCGCCTTATGTGTAAACACGGGTGTTGTACGGAGTACAACACCCGTGGCTATTCAAATAGTTTACACATAAGCCGAAAGATGGCGCTGATATACATGTGAACGAAAACCAACCTTATTTACTCAACGTTAGGGTAGAAATTTGCATCGTTGTGAAAAACGTGACACGGGCATTCGACAACTCAAGCGAAACCAACCTTATTTACTCAACGTTAGGGTAGAAATTTAAACGTTGTGAAAAACGTAACAAGGTCATTGATAAATGGATTTTAGTGCTCGGATTTTTCTCATACCGGGCTGCTAAAATCGATTCTTAAGGAGTAAACTCCAAAAAAGTAACGATGCTATGGGCTTCTATTCCATTTACTTATCACACCCTATTTTTTCCAAGACACTGGAAAATGTCATCCTAACTGATCGATCAACGCGCAGCTCAAACAATTGGATGGATCGGACTGAAAGGTATACAGAGCTATTATGACGTAGGCATCATAAGAAAGGATTTTGAAAATTCACACCCTAAGGAGATAAAATAGGGGTTCGAAAAATCGATTTTAACGTGAGCGAATCCGCTAGCAAAAGCTAGTACCAGAGCAGTTCTCTGCAATATTATAATTATCACGATCTCACTTTTCTCACATTTGAGGGCTTCTGGAAGAAATCTCTTTAGATATCTAAACAACGCTGAGATATCTCTATGGATAGAATAGCTTATCAGCTATCCTTGGGCAGGCATTTGTAATTATTATGTTTATCTTTTAGCTTAAGTGGTTGTAGAAAATAAATAAATACTTAAAGAAAACTTTTCTGTTTTTCCAGAAAGTACCTACCGCAGTCGTCAATCACCATTATTAGCAACCCATCAACGGCTCACTACTGAGCGCAGGTCTCCTCTCAGAGAAGGGTTATAGGCCATAGTCCACTACGCTGGCCCAATGCGAATTGGCGGACTTCACACACCTTCGAGAACGTTATGAAGAACTCTCAGTCCTCAGATGTGCAGGTTTCCTCACGATGTTTTCCTTCACCGTTGAAGCAAGTGATATTTAATTGCTTAAACGCACTTTACTTCGAAAAGTCAGAGGTGCGTACCCGGGATCGAAGCTGCGACCCCCCGAATAGGAGATCACAGTCCTAACCACTAGGCTATCACTGCTTATACCTACCGCAGTGCGTGAAATTAATTTTCTTTATAGTTAGACCTTTGTGTCTCGTCCGATATTCGATGGCTGCTCGAGACGATTTAAATTTCGGCTTAAGGGCAGGATCTCCGGGCGCAGTAGGCATTTAGAGCGACCTCAGTCCCCGCGCGGTGAGGTGCGCGTAGGCGCTTTTCAAATGAACTCACTCACCCCAAATTTTACATCATAGATTAAATAACTTTATTGTACCTAACAGTACAGGGACACTTGTAAGTTTTAGAAACATTTATTTTATTTTTTATTCATACATTTATATTATATAAGTGTGATTGTTATTTTGCATATTACGTACATAGGTACATTTACCTACTTATTTTTTTTTGTTATTACTTTCGAACTCGATATCTGGGGTTCCCTGTACTTATAAAATACGTAACCGTTGCCAAAATGTCGGCCATTTTCTCTTTTTTTGTTATTGGGCCGATTTCTTTCAAAATCCATATCTGGGGATCCTTGTACTAATAAAAGCGGTAACCATCGTCAAAATTAGAAAAAGTGGTGGCCATATTCTTTTTTCTTGTTATAGGACTGATTTCTTTCAAAATCGATATCTGAGGATCCCCGTGCTCATAGCAGTGGTAACCAATGCAAAATTAGAAAAATGGAAAAGTTTTTCCCTAACCTATTTGGGACGACATTCCTTAGACATTTTTTTGTTATTGGACCGATTTCTTTCAAACTCGATATCTGGGGTTCCCTGTACTTATAAAATAGATAACCGTTGCCAAAATGTCGGCCATTTTCTTTTTTTGTCATTGGACCGATTTCTTTCAAAATTGATATCTGGGATTCCCAGTGCTAATAAAAAAGGTAACCATCGTCAAAATAAGAAAAAGTGGTGGCCATTTTTTTTCTTGTTATGGGACCGATTTCTTTCAAAATTGATATCTGAGGATCTCCGTGCTCATAGTAATGGTAACCGATGTCAAAATAAGAAAAATGGAAATTTTTTCCCCAGCCTATTTTGGACAAAGTTCCTTAGCCATTTTTTTTGTTATTGGACCGATTTCTTTCAAACTCGATATCTGGGGTTCCCTGTACTCATAAAATAGTTAACCGTTGCCAAAATGTCGGCCATTTTCTCTTTTTTTGTTATCGGACCGATTTCTTTCAAAATCCATATCTGGGGATCCTTGTACTCATAAAAGCGGTAACCATCGTCAAAATTTGAAAAAGTGGTGGCCATATTCTTTTTCTTGTTATGGGACCGATTTCATTCAAAATCGATATCTGAGGATCCCTGTGCTCATAGCAGTGGTAACCGATGTCAAAATTGGAAAAATGGAAAAGTTTTTCCCCAACCTATTTGGAACGAAGTTCCTTAGCCATTTTTTTGTTATTGGACCGATTTATTTCTACCTCTATATCTGGGGTTCCCTGTGCTTATTAAATAGTTAACCATCGTCAAAATAATAAAAAGTGGTGGCCATTTTTTTTCTTGTTATGGGACCGATTTCTTTCAAAATTGATATCTGAGGATCCCCGTGCTCATAGCAGTGGTAACCGATGTCAAAATTAGAAAAATAGAATAGTTTTTCCTTAATCTGTTTGGGACGAAGTTCCATGGCCATTTTTTTTGTTATTGGACCGATTTTTTTCAAACTCGATATCTGAGGTTCCCTGTGCTTATAAAATAGTAACCGTTGCCAAAATGTCAGCCATTTTCTTTTTTTTTGTTATTGGACCGATTTCTTTCAAAATCCGTATCTGGGGATCCTTGTTCTCATAAAAGCGGTAACAATTGTCCAAGAAAAAGTGGCGGCCATTTTTGTTCTTAATATGGGGCCGATTTCTTTCTAAATCGATATCTGAGGATCTCTGTGCTCATAACAGTGGTAACCATTGTCAAAACTAGAAAAAGTGGCGGCCATTTTATTTTTTCTTGTTATGGGACTGATTTCTTTCAAAATCAATATCTGAAGATCCCTGGGAAAGTTTTGGCAACATTTACCTGTTATGACACAGTGGTAACCGTTGCCCGAACAAAAAAATGGAAAAGTTTTCCCCCAACCTATTTGGGATGAAATTCCTTATCGGAATAGCAAAGAATAATAAAAACACCTATTTAATATTTGACAAATGTTTATAGTATAAAAAAAATTGCCGACACTTTTTCTAATTTTGACGACGGCGACCTCTTTCATGAGTTTGATGAATCTCTGATATTGATTTTGAAAGAAATCGGTCCAATAGCAAAAATAAATAAAATGGCCGCCACTTTTTCTTATTTTGACGATGGATACCTATTTTATTAGCACTGGGAACGAACCCCGAATATCAATTTTGAAAGAAATCGGTACTATAACAAAGAAGAAGAAAATGGCCGCCTTTTTTCTTATTTTGACGATGGTTACCTCTTTTAAGAGCACTGGTAACCCCAGATATCAATTTTGAAAGAAATTGGTCCAATAACAAAGAAAAAGAAAATGTCCGCCTTTTTTTTTCTTATTTTGATGATGGTTACCTCTTTTATTAGTACTGGGAACCCCAGATATCAATTCTGAAAGAAATTGGTCCAATAACAAACATAAAAATGACCGCCACTTTTTCTTATTTTGACGATGGATATCTCTTTTATTAGCACTGGGAACCCCAGATATCAATTTTGAAAGAAATTGTTCCAATAACAAAAAAAAAATTAACCGCCACTTTTTCTTATTTTGACGATGGATACCTCTTTTATTAGCACTGGGAACCCCAGATATCAATTTTGAAAGAAATCGGTCTAATAACAAAGAAAAAGAAAATGGCCGCTTTTTTTTCTTATTTTGATGATGGTTACCTCTTTTATTAGTACTGGGAACCCCAGATATCAATTCTGAAAGAAATTGGTCCAATAACAAAAATAAAAATGGCCGCCACTTTTTCTTATTTTGACGATGGATACCTCTTTTATTAGCACTGGGAACCCCAGATATCAATTTTGAGAGAAATCGGTCCAGTAACAAAAATAAAAATGGCCGCCACTTTTTCTTAATTTGACGATGGATACCTCTTTTATTAGCGCTGGGAATCCCAGATATCAATTTTGAAAGAAATTGATCCAATAACAAAGAAAAAGAAAATGGCCGCCTTTTTTTCTTATTTTGATGATGGTTTCCTCTTTTATTAGCACTGGGAACCCCAGATATCAATTTTGAAAGAAATTGGTCCAATAACAGAAATAAAAATGGCCGCCACTTTTTCTTATTTTGACGATGGATACCTCTTTTATTAGCACTGGGAACCCCAGATATCAATTCTGAATGAAATTGGTCCAATAACAAAAATAAAAATGGCCGCCACTTTTTCTTATTTTGACGATGGATACCTCTTTTATTAGCACTGGGAACCCCAGATATCAATTCTGAATGAAATTGGTCCAATAACAAAAATAAAAATGGCCGCCACTTTTTCTTAATTTGACGATGGATACCTCTTTTATTAGCGCTGGGAATCCCAGATATCAATTTTGAAAGAAATCGATCCAATAACAAAGAAAAAGAAAATGGCCGCCTTTTTTTCTTATTTTGATGATGGTTTCCTCTTTTATTAGCACTGGGAACCCCAGATATCAATTTTGAAAGAAATCGGTCCAATAACAAAAAAAAAAAAAGAAAATGGCCGCATTTTTTTCTTATTTAGACGATGGTTACCTCTTTTATTAGCACTGGAACCCCAGATATCAATTTCGAAAGTTTTCGTAATTTAAATCAAGATATTTTGTTCTTTCTTCCATTTTTATTCCCCATATTTACTTTATTATATTATTCTTATATTATAGTTTAACACTATCTATATCTTCTATACTTATAATAAAACTGTAACTGGAAGATTTCTGTACATTTAATATATTTTGAAAATTTTAATTGGGGGATGCTTGACTATCTATACTGAGCCCAAAACAGATTTTTATTTAATTTTTGTCTGTCTGTCTGTCTGTCTGTCTGTCTGTCTGTCTGTCCGCGCTTCACGCGAAAACTACTGAACGGATTTAAATGAAATTTAGTACAGCGGTAGCTGATACTCCGGGTCAACATATAGGATAGTTTTTATCCCGATAAAACATAAGGTTACTCCAGGATAGGGGATAAAACTTTTTGTTGATTTTACTCCATAACTCAGTAAAATCTGAACGGATTTTAATAATTCTTTCTTTATTTGAAAGTGTGTACGACAAGAAATACAATGACCAATTTTGGTGAAGATCTGCTAGATATTATCGGAGATAGAGGACAAAACTTCTCTCGGATAGTTCCAGGTCACTCGCATACGATATATACGTATATAGATCTTATTACATTCATACCATAGCCATATCTTGACCTGAGCTATTCATTACATACTAATTTTAGACTATATCACTGACCTCCAGGCCCTAGCTCCTCAATCCTGATGGTGCAGTGTACTGCCCACCTAAATCATGGATATTTACGAACTGTCGATTGTGAATTGATATTGTAGGTGCCAAATATTTAAAATACTAGTATATTTTAAATATTTGGCACCGTAGTGGAGCAGTTGTAGTGGATCCGTAAAAGAGGACTCAATTCTGATGCTGCTGGGTACTGCTCACCAATGATAGGTAACAATTAGTATGAACTACTTAGGGTAGTGGCATAACGCAGCCGTAAAAAATTTTGCGTCTCCGTTTTCCGTTTACTAAAATTTCCCACAGGAGCTTTGTATTCTTAGATGGCATCAATCTATTCAGCTAATTTAATTATCGCTCGGTTCGGTTTAGGAATCATCCACCTCCCTTCTCCTCCCCATGCTACAACTAGATACTAATGGTACCAACTTCTCAATCCCGATGCTGCTGATGATAATACCCACCTAAATAGTAGGTGTTTACAAAATGTCGATAATGAATTCATATTGTAGGTACCAACCAAGTGAAGACTACAAAGTGGCATAGTGCAATCGTAAAAAATGTCTCACTCGCTTCGTTTGTGAGAATGTCGATTGTAGATTTCTTTTTAACCGACTTCGAAAAAGGAGCAGATTCTCAATTCGTCGGAACTCGGAATCTATTTTTTCAATTTTTTTATGTATGTTCACCGATTACCTGAAGGCGCCTGAACTGATTTGGAAAATTCTTACTTTTTTGTTTGAAAGGGTACTTCCCAGGTACTTTTTAAATTTTACAGAAATCGGTTGAGCGGTTTTAAAAACTTAAGAAAAAAAATATATATACTTTGTTTTGTAAAAAAATTATATTAAATTATGTACTCATTTGTATATGGACTACACAGAGGCGTAGTGCGATCAAAAAAAACTTCGCGCTCGCTTCGCTCGCGAAAATATCAGTTTTCAGTTGCTACTGCGGGTGCCAAGTATGAACTACAAAGAAGCGTAGTGCAATCGAAAATTTTCGCGCTCGCTTCGCTCGCTAAAATGTGTCTTCTTGATTGGTATTGTAAGAACCAAGTATAACGAACCAATAAAGCAACGAAAACTGCAATATCTGGGACATATAATGCGTGGCGATAAGTACAAGTTGCTCCAACTAATAATACAGGGGAAGATACAAGGTAGGAGACCCCCTGGAAGAAGACGGACCTCTTGGCTCAAGAATCTCCGGACATGGTTCGGACTGAGTACTCGATCCTTATTCCGCGCAGTTGTGTGTAAGGTCCGAATAGCCAATATGATAGCCGACCTTCGGTAGGAGATGGCACCTCAAGAAGAAGAAGAAGAAGAACCAAGTATGAAGGAAACAGTTATGTAGTGCAGCCCTAAAGAATTTTGCGAAATGTCTGTTTTGGATTGCCAAGTATGGACTACATAGTGATGCAATGAAATTGTAAAAATTTTCGCGCTAGCTTCATTGGCGAAAATTTCTTAATTGTTGTTGTGAGTGTAAACCAAGTATGCTCGCTTCACTCGCGAAAATATCAGTTTTCAGTTGCTACTGTAGGTGCCAAGTATGAACTACAAATATGCGTAGTGCAATCGAAATTTTTTGCGCTCGCTTCGCTCGCGTTAATGTCGATTATAGATTGCTTTTGTCTATACCAATAAGTATGGACTACACAGAGGCGTAGTGCGATCAAAATATTTTCGCGCTCGCTTCACTCGCGAAAATTTTGGTTTTCGCTAATATACCTAGGTGCCAAGATTAAACTAAAAAGGAGCGTAGTGCAATCTAAAATTTTTGCGCTCGCTTTGCTCGCGAAATTGTGTCTTTTCTTGATTGGTATTGTAAGAACAAAGTATGAAGGACACAGTTAAGTAGTGCAGCCCTAAAAAAATTGCAAAAATGTCCATTTTGGATTGCCAAGTATGGACTACGTAGTGATGCAATGTAATTGTAAAAAAATTCGCGCTCACTTCGCTCGCGATTATGTCTTTTCTTCATTGTTGTTGTAAGTGTAAACCAAGTATGGAGTACATAGTTAAGCAGTGCAGTCCTAAAAAATTTCGCGCTCGCTTCGCTCGCGAAAATGTCTTTCTTCATTATTGTTGTGAGTGTAAACCAAGTATGGAGTACATAGTTAAGTAGTGCGTTCCTAAAAAATTTCGCGCTCGCTTTGCTCGCGAAAATATCACTTTTCAGTTGCTGTTGTAGGTGCCAAGTATGAACTACAAAGAAGCGTAGTGCAATCGAAAATTTTTGCGCTCGCTTCGCTCGCGAAAATGTCGGTTGTAGATTGCTTTTGTCTATACCAAAAAGTATGGACTACACAGAGGCGTAGTGCGATCAAAATATTTTCGCGCTCGCTTCGCTCGCGAAAATTTCGTTTTCGCTTGCTTATGTAGGTGCCAAGTAGAAACTAAAAAGGAGCGTAGTGCAATCTAAAATTTTTGCGCTCGCTTTGCTCGCGAAATTGTGTCTTTTCTTGATTGGTATTGTAAGAACCAAGTATGAAGGACACAGTTAAGTAGTGCAGCCCTAAAAAATTTGCGAAAATGTCCGTTTTCGATTGCCAAGTATGGACTACATAGTGATGCAATGTAATTCTAAAAAATTAGGCGCTCGCTTCGCTCGCGAATATGTCTTTTGTTCATTGTTGTTTTGAGTGTAAACCAAGTATGGAGTACATAGTTAAGTAGTGCAGTCCTAAAAAATTTCGCGCTCGCTTCGCTCGCAAAAATATCAGTTTTTGGTTGCTACTGTAGGTGCCAAATATGAACTACAAATAAGCGTAGGGCAACCGAAAATTTTTGCGCTCGCTTCGCTCGCGAAAATGTCCATTGTACATTGCTATTGTCTATACCAATTAGTATGGACTACACAGAGGCGTAGTGCGATCAAAATATTTTTGCGCTCGCTTCGCTCGCGAAAATTTCGGTTTTCGCTTGCTTATGTAGGTGCCAAGTAGAAACTAAAAAGGAGCGTAGTGCAATCTAAAATTTTTGCGCTCGCTTTGCTCGCGAAGTTGTGTCTTTTCTTGATTGGTATTGTAAGAACCAAGTATGAAGGACACAGTTAAGTAGTGCATCCCTAAAAATTTGCGAAAATGTCCGTTTTCGATTGCCAAGTATGGACTACATAGTGATGCAACGTAATTTTAAAAAAATTCGCGCTTTTTACATTTCCGCGAGCGAAGCGCTCGCGGAAATGTCTTTTCTTCATTGATGTTGTGAGTGTAAACCAAGTATGGAGTACATAGTTAAGTAGTCCAGTCCTAAAAAATTTCGCGCTCGCTTCGCTCGTGACAGCGTCAGTTTTGTGTTGCTTATGTAGGTGCCAAGTATAGACTACATAGTGGCGTAGTGCAATCGTTAAAAATGTCGCACTCGCTTTACTGTTGTACTACTGTTACTTTACTGTCGCAGTTGCCAATCCATCATTGAAGACCACTTACCAACTCCTCAATCCTGATGCTGCTGGTCCTGCCTAAATTGTGGGTATTTACAAAATTTCCATTTTGAATTGATATTGTAGGTTTGCAGGTACCAAGTAGGTACAGAATATTATATGTATAGTGGCGTAGTACAATCGTAAAAACCTCACGATTAACATAAAACAATTCTTTTTAACCGACTTCCAAAAAGGAGGAGGTTCTCAATTCGGCCGGTATCTTTTTTTTTTTTCTTTTTTTTTTCTATGTATGTCCACCGATTTATCCGGGATTACTGGACCGATTCGCGTGATTTTTTTTTTAGTCGACAGAGTATGTTTGCGAAATGGTCCCATAAAAATTTTAACCTTCAACTCCTCAAGCCTGATGCTGCAGGCTAAAACTATGGCGATTTAGGACATTTCGATTACGAATTGATATTGTAGGTAACAAGTATGGACTACAACATGGAGCTCCAGGTCCTAGCTCCTCAATCATAGGATACTACACTTAAAAGCTTAAAATAAAAATTCTTTTCAAAAAACCGACTTCTAACGCCACTACAAAGTATAAAAATAATTTTAGTTTGTCCACGTTTGTTGAAGTTGGGCGGGCCTAAAATACAAACTATGAAACCGACTCGCGATGCTCGCTCGACTTCTACAAACGAGTCTATCATATTCTGTAGCATCGCGCATCTGTTTCATAGTTTGTATATAGGCCCGCCCGACTTCAACAAACGTGGACAAACTAAAATTATTTTTATACTTTGTAGTGGCGTTAGAAGTCGGTTTTTTGAAAAGAATTTTTTTTATTACTTTTTCCACGCGGACGAAGTCGCGGGCATCAGCTAGTCTATACAATAAGACTCTAAACCTAAAACCTATAATACTAATATTTACAGATTTATTAATAAATACTAAAAATTACAACAATATTAACCCTCTGATTTGATTTAATCTATGATAAATGAATACGGAATGAAAATAATAGGTATCTATGCAATAGATCGCTTGATCAGCGGGGGGGGGATCGCAGCGAGCCAGCGAAAGCGATACGTCCCACCTCGATGATACTTTGCGGGCTACTGAAGTGAAGCGCACGAGCCACTTTGTTATATAAAAAGTAAAAACGTCGTGATTAAAAAAATACAAATTTTTTAGAGAAAAAGTAATCACAAAAGAATCTTCTAAAAGTGTTTGCCTATTTTATGAAATTTGTTTTTTTAGTCCAACTTTAATATTCTATGAACACGACCTGAAAAACGATAAAAATTACTCTGTTTTCGAAATTATTTTTGATCGGGTGAAGTTGTAAATATAGAGTTTTGAATCACAAAAGAATTAAGAACATACATTAAACTACAACATATATTTTTAACCGATCAAAACAAAGAATATTTCATTGTTTACGATTCAATCAAAAATAGGTCGATGTCGAAGATCCCGCCGTTAAACCTAATTTTCCTCGACCTTTCTCTAATGGTCACTTAGGTAAGATTACGTTTTTTGTAAGTTCAAAACGGTTAACGTTGTACCTACTTATTTTATCTGTAAAAAAGATTTTATCGTATTCATTGTTACTTTTTAATTCAAGTTATTAAATATAGCAGGGGACTTGGGAGAATATTTTAAGGTGGAAGACACGGTTCTGCCCGCGAAATTCAAATTTAATTTGGTTTAAATCGCAATTTGTAAACTAATACGACAAAATAGGCTAGTAGGCATTCTAATTGCGACAATGGCAGTATCATCTTCACAGGTTTACATAAAAATCTTTACTTGAAAGTGTCCAGTTTAAGAAATTAATCAAAATATCGACTAATTTGTGAGTAGCTCACGTCCAACTCAGTATTTTGATTAATTTCTTAAACTGGTCACTTTCAAGTAAAGATTTTTATGTAAACCTGTGAAGATGATAATTCCACTGGCGCAGTTAGAAGGCCATAAGCCTACTTTGTCGTATTAGTTTACAAATTGCGAAAAACCAAATTAAATTTGAATTTCGCGGGCAGACCGTTGTCTTCCGCCTTAAGAGATTATTTTCAAAGGCTGAACGTTTCAGAGTTCTATTAAGTTTATGAAAACGCTGGTAAAGTTGCGCAAGAACTATTACAAGCAGTTGTGGTGCAAAGTTTGAGCTTTTGTGCTGTTAAAAATTGAATTCTATACGTTCAAGCAAACAGTAGTTACCACAGATACAATAGACGCTTGTGACAGAGTATATATTATATACTCGTACATTTAGCTGTTGACAGGATATCAAACTTTGAGAGGTTTAAAGAGAGCTTCATACGGTGATATTTCTGTTGACAACTAAGTATTTCAAGCAACTAACAGCGTTGTCTATGGTGTTCATAAAACTTGTTGAGGTTCAGAGAGAGCTTGATACGGTGATATTTCTATTGACAACGATTTCAAGCTACTTACCAGAGCGCTTTGTATGGTGTCCATACAACTTGTTGAGGTCGAGGGATAGCACGGGCGATGGGGCGAAGCATGCCACTAGCGCCACCAAGCACGCTACTACTCGACACGGTGACATTTCTGTTGACAACGAGATCAAATATATTTTATCAAATTTTTGTTCATTACCATCACGTAAGTGTGAGTGAAACAAAACTAGTTCTAAGTTAACTGTAACTTCTTATATTCTTTTGACGGAATTTTGGTCATGGCAGCTGATCTCAGCCAATCATAACGGAGTTTAAGACTGGGTTTCCACAGCGCGGTTTGGCGCCCGCGCCCGCAGCGGTTGCAGCACTGCTAGTACTGCGCCCGCTGCGAGCGCAAACCGCGCCGTGGAAATTGAAACTTCATTTTCCATACAAATCTGCATTCTACGGAGGCCGCGGGCCCGCAACCGCTGCGGGCGCGGAAGCCGCGCCGTGGAAACTCAGTCTTAACCTACAAGACTTTTGAATTTTACAAAAGAAGCGCGTAGTTTTGTTTAGTTTAGTATTGCAGTAAAACACGTTCACGTAAAATTTTTTCGTATATAAAGCGTAACAGTTTCTCTGTAACACCTCATAAAACTGTTTTTACGGCTAGTTAAGACTCTTCACAGAATTTCTGAAGTACCCTCGTAAAGTTCCCCTAATTAATTTATTTCTCTCCGTTTTTACAGGCGAACGCCTAATTAATTTACTTTCCTCCTAATTTCCTTTCCTATCCTATTTTTAACCGACTTCCAAAAAGGGGAAAGTTCTCAATTCAACCGGTATCTTTTCTTTTAAACCGACTTCAAAAAAGGAGGAATTTCTCATTTCGTCGGAATCTTTTTAGGGTTCCGTAGTAAACAAGGAACCCTTATAGTTTCGCCATGTCCGTCCGTCTGTCTGTGTGTCTGTCTGTCCGCGGTTTAGCTCAGAGACTACTAGAAATCTGTAATTTGACAAGGGTATAAATATCAATCACGCCGACAAAGTGGTGAAATAAAATTGTAAAAAATATTTTTTTTTAGGGTACCTCCCCTACATGTAAAATGGGGATGATTTCTTTTTTCTCATCTATCCCATAGTGTGGGGTGTCGTTGAATAGGTCTTTCAAAAACGTTGTGGGTGTAGGAACACCATTTTTCAATTCAGGGATCCGTTTGTGAAATATGATATTTTAAAGTGCTAAATTTTATTAGTGTCAAGTGTCCCCCCCCTCTGCCAGCTAAATGGTTGTATATAGGATACAAGAAAAAATTCACAGCAGTAGTATATATAATGAATTTTAAAGGAAAACTATCACGGCTAAGTAGGGTTCATTAGTGAAGGAGTTATATCGGTTTTTCTAAGTTACACACATCAAAAGTGTCTAGGGATCAACATATATTTTTGCAATAACTTTTCTCCTGATTGATATTAATTAAAATTTTCTTTAAGGATTCATCAAATAAAGTGTTTTCGTTTGTCACAGTAACGATAAACCAAGTCACCTTTGCATTAATAAAGAAATTTGCCATTTTCCTAATAAAGGGATTTTTGACATTTGAACCACTAACATTAAAGTTCGAAAAAATGACTGAAATAACAGTTTTCTTTAAAATTTTATTGGGTAACTTAAACAATTAATAATCCGTGTTTCTACCGCGAACACTAACAACACAAGAACATCGGTTTGGCATACTCAAAATGAGTTCATCCAAATCACGCTGTGGAATGGCCGCCCATGTTCGTTGCAACAACAAAAAATGGTCTTCTTGCCACTGGATACCCTCCATATTCGGCAGAGCTCTTCTCTGTAGCATATCCCATGCATGCTCAATCGGGTTCAAGTCTGGCGACTGAGCAGGCCAGGGCAGGACATTGATGTTAGCTGCGGCGAGAGTCTGTCTTACAACTCTTGCGGTGTGCGGTCGTGCATTATCATGCATTAACTGAAATAAGGGACCGATTTGCACTTGTAGAGGAACGATGACGTCTGATACAATCGTCTCAGCATAAATTTGAGCGTTGAGGTTGCCTCTGATCCAAATCAACTCAGTTCTTCCGCCGATCCAAATACCCGCCCATACCATGATGGTTCCACCACTATAAGGATGGACTTCCTGGCAGGATTTTAATCGCTGATTATGAAATTATGAAATGCACCAAAAAGGATCCATATAAATTTATAAAATCATAAATTTATTACAAAGCCACATCTCAATCTCAAGAAATCCGCATAAAAATGCTTGATCCCTAGACACTTTTGATGTGTGTAGATATTACACGTAGTGTAAGTTGCATATTTTGTAGTATATTATAGTTTTTAAGCAATGGAACTCAAAATGTATGTTGAGACTTTCAACTACGGAACCCTACACTGCGCGTGGCCCGACACGCACTTGGCCGGTTTTTTTTTGTTTTTATGTATGTTCACCGATTACTCGAAGACGTCTGAACCGATTTGGAAAATTGTTTTTTTTTGTTTCAATGGGTATACTTCCAAGGTATAATAGAAATCGGTCAAGTGGTTTTTATAATATCTACAATAAATTATATATACTTTGTAGTGGCGCGGGCGTTAGAAGTCGGTTTTTCTTCTATAATATAATAAAACTGTAACAGGTCCAATTCTGTACATTGAAGATACTTTGAAAATTTTTGTTTGAGGGCACTCTATAATCGATACTGAAGCCAAAACAATTTTTTTTTTATTTTTTGTCTGTCTGTCTGTCTGTCTGTCTGTCTGTCTGTCTGTATCTTGGCCGCGCATCACGCCGAAACTACTGGACGGATTTAAATGAAACTTGGCACGATTTAAATTAATACTACGAGGTATAACATAGGATACTTTTTATCCCGAAATTCAGCACGGTTCCCTTGGGAGAGGGGATGAAAGTCAAAATGTGTATTTCGCTGTAATTCATTAAGGCGTATTCCGATTTAATCCATTCTTTTTTTGTTAGAAAGCAGGTTCTTTAGAGATTGTCCTGTAATTATTTCAAGGTCGTCAATTTCGTAGTTCAGAAATTATAGACATCACGATCTTCAGCATAAGGTCCAAATAACTTGAACCCCGGAATCTACAAAATACTTTGAATGAATGGGTCATCTTAAGCTGGCAAGCGTACTTTATCGTATATAGCCATCGTGGATAGCCCTATTTTGTCAAAGTCAAACTACTCCAAAGGCGTCAGATTTTGCCAAACGATCACTATACCTACATACTACATAGTAGGTATGGATGTAATACATCGTATGGACTTAATGCTACAGTGTTTTCCTATGCAATTTAATATTCTAATCATACTAATATTATAAATGCGAAAGTGTGTTTGTTTGTTGGTTTGTCCTTCAATCACGCCACAACAGAGCCACGGATCGACGTGATTTTTTGCATGGGTACTGTAGTTGAGGACATAGGCTACTTTTTATCCCGGAAAATCAAAGTGTTCACGAGGGATTTAAGAAACTAAATCCACGCGGACGAAGTCGCGGGCATCAGCTAGTTAAAAATAATTTTATACTATCCTATTTTCATCATAGATATAATTATGATGACATAAACTATACTCCTCTTCAATGACTAAAATGATTCGGTGATCAGAATCTTATCGTCTTCTTCGGCAATTGTGAAATAAGCACTTTGCTTTTAAGTAAATTGAAAAATTACCATTTTTAACCGACTTCCAAAAAGGAGGAGGTTCTCAATTCGGCCGGTATCTTTTTTTTTTTCTATGTATGTCCACCGATTTTTCCGGGATTACTGGACCGATTCGCGTGATTTTTTTTTTAATCGACAGAGGATGTTTGCGAAATGGTCCCATAAAAATGTTAACCTTCAACTCCTCAAGCCTGATGCTGCAGGGATATTACTCACCTAAAATAAAGAGATTTAGGAAATGTCGATTACGAATTATTATTGTAGGCAACAAGTATGGACTACATCATGGAGCTCCAGGTCCTAGCTCCTCAATCATAGGATACTACACTTAAAAGCTTAAAATAAAAATTCTTTTCAAAAAACCGACTTCTAACGCCACTACAAAGTATAAAAATAATTTTAGTTTGTCCACGTTTGTTAAAGTCGGGCGGGCCTAAAATACAAACTATGAAACCGACTCGCGATGCTCGCTCAACTTCTACAAACGAGTCTCTCATATTGTGTAGCGTCGCGCATCGGTTTCATAGTTTGAATTTAGGCCCGCCCAAAGAGTAAATATATACCTAGGGCAGCCCGACTTCAACAAACGTGGAAAAACTAAAATTATTTTTATACTTTGTAGTGGCGTTAGAAGTCGGTGTTTTGAAAAGAATTTTTATGTTTTAGGTATATTTAACGTCAATATTTCAAAGAAATAAATTACACCAGTAGGTAAGTAGTTAGAATAGAATAGAAATGTTTTTTATTCAAATAAACTTTTACAAAGTACTTTTGAATCGTCAATGAGTCTACCACTGGTTCGGAATGCCGTTCCTGCCGAGAAGAACCAGCAAGAAACTCGGCAGTTGCTCTTTTCAAAATACTTTTACAATATACTTAATAGATATTATTCTATGTATGCAGAGTTTCCACAATGAGGGGAAGTTCCAAAAAAGCATAGGTAATTATTTCTAATTATAATTCAACACATGTTAAGACGGGCAGACAGAAAGTAGCCCCATTGCCGCTGGTGAAACCCGTTCACGAGCATGATGCATGACCCAGCCATTGCTTCGCTCAACCATATTTGAGAGAACGTAACAACCCGCATCACACGACACCACCGCAGAAATGTTAAAGAGAGTTAGTTACTTATGCTAATTTATTGTTATTGCTGTTGTATTTTAGTTGCTAACTTGTTAGATTTGCTAATTTGCTTTAGCATCTGGTGGTAAAAGGGTTGGGAATTGGGACTCATTATTATTTATTGCTTTTTAGGCGGATGGAAAAGCTTTCTAATCCAAAAAAATTATGGAACAAAATCCTCCTCCTACTAATATTATAAATGCGAAAGTTAGTGAGGATGGGTGTATGGATGGATGTTTGTTACTCTTTAACGCGACAACTAATGAACCTATTTGGCTGAAATTTGGAATGGAGATACCTCATGCCCAGGATTTCCAGGATAAATTTTATCCCACAAAATTAAAAAGTAGTAAAGAGTAGTTTTGGAGTTTACTCCTTTAGAATCGATTTTAGGCGCCCGGTATGAGAAAAATTTGAGCAGTGAAATCTGTTTTGAATGACCTCGTTACGTTTTTCACAACGATGCAAATTTCTACCCTAACGTTGAGTAAATAAGGTTGGTTTTCGCTTGAGTTGCCGAATGCCCTTGTTACGTTTTTCACAACGATGCAAATTTCTACCCTAAGGTTGAGTAAATAAGGTTGGTTTTCGCTTGAGTTGTCGAATGCGAAAGCGCTTTCGCTTCGGGAAGCCGAGCGCGTGATCGGGTCGGAGCGGCGGCGCCGCGAATGCATTACGACGTTATAAGTAGTAAACTCTAGTCGTGCGTCGGAGCTGACACACACACTTTTTTTTTAATGTTAGTCACACACTACAGTAAAAAGAATTGCGTTTCAAGAGAGTGACAGATACATGAAAATATCGTGAAGTGGAAGCTTTTACGATAGCAGTATTTCGTAAAAAGCATCGTACATATATCAAAAATCAACAATCCAATTCGCCGTTGCATAGATTCCGCAAGCATTTCAATGAGATGACGAATCGAACGGATTTAACAAGGATTTAACAAACGAATCGCATACATAAAGCCTTAAAATTCACAAATAAATTGCCAAAACTCCACGCGAACCGACGTCCCTAAATAATTCCCGAATAAGATCGATCGTAGGTACTTCGTCGCATGCTCTGTTTTAAAAGGCAAACTATACACTACGCGTTCAATATGCGCTTCTTTCTCTATATCAACTGATAGTCTAGAGCCGCCCGTCTCCTATAGCTCTTTTTTTATTCGATGTCAAGATAGTCCTTGACTGTGACCTCACCTGGTGGTAAGTGACAGTCTAAGACGATAGATAGCTAAAGGGAAGGGGAATGGCAGTGTACATACAACCCATCTTTTTATACACGTCATCGTGAAGGAACGCTAAATCGCTTCGCGGCATGTCTTTGACGTCTGAACCGATTTGGAAAATTGTTGTTTTTTGTTTCGAAAGTGGTTCCATTGAAATTTTATCGAAATCGGTCAAGTGGTTTTAAAAAAATCAACAATAAATTATATACTTTGCAGTGGCGCGGGCGTTTGAAGTCGATTTTTTAGATTTTTTTTTTATATTAAACTAGCTGATGCCCGCGACTTCGTCCGCTTGGATTTAGTTTTTAAAAATCCCGCGGGAACTCTTTCATTATCCGAGATAAAAAGTAGCTCTCCCGGTCTGAGGAACCACTACTACATCCAATACTATACCCATGCAAAAAATCGCATCAATACGCTGTTCTGTTGCGACGTGATTGAAGGACAAACCAACAAACAAACACACTTTCGCATTTATAATATCAGTAATGCTTTATTATAACACTTTTTATAATTGTCAAATTTTTTACCATACTTAACCAAAGACAAAATTACGTTTAGCTGTCATTTACGTTTTGTTATTATTCTACTGTCATTTGCGTTTTGTTATTCCATGTCAGATGCGTTTTTCTTATACCACGTTTTATAGTGACATGACGGAAACGCGGTCGAACGGGATAAAAAGTATCCTATGTCCGTCTCCTGGTTCTAAGCTACCTCTCCACTAATTTTCAGCCAAATCGGTTCATCCGTTCTTGAGTTATAAATAGTGTAACTAACACCACTTTCTTTTATATATATAGATTATAATTATTAAATTATAGAGTAATGGACATCTCTTTCATTATTTAATTGTTAAATGAAGGAGGAAATAATAAGTATCCGTCAATAGTATAGTAAGAAACAAAACAATACCTAATCCAATTATAATTATTAATTAAATATCGTTCCGCCTGAGAACTTCCTTTAAAAGCAATTTGTGTTTTATTTGTGACCCGCTTGTCCTTACAGGCCATGTTTTTAATTACGCCTCCCCGGAATTCACAATAATTAATACCGACGGTATTTATATTCGTCAGTCATTTAATATAAAGTATCTGAAAAAGGTAAGCAGTGAAAGCCTAGTGGTTAGTGCTGCGGTCTCCTATTCGGGGGGTCGAAGGTTCGACACATCTGGCATTTCTAAGTTAAGTGCGCTTAAGAAATGAAATATCCAAGCTTCAACGGTGA
The DNA here is from genome assembly GCA_029955525.1 of Oeneis ivallda. Taxonomy (NCBI): domain Eukaryota; kingdom Metazoa; phylum Arthropoda; class Insecta; order Lepidoptera; family Nymphalidae; genus Oeneis; species Oeneis ivallda. The sequence continues at coordinate 2,337,540 of JARPMR010000022.1, read as the reverse complement.
AGGAAAACATCGCCAGGAAACGTGCACACCCGAGAGTTATTCATAATGTTCTCAAAGGTCTGCCAATTTGCATTGGGCCAGCGTGGTGGACTATGGCCTATAACCCTTCTCTAAGAGGAGACCTGCGCTCAGTAGTGAGCCGTTGATGGGTTGCTGATGATGACGATGATAATCTGAAAAATACGCAGTAGCGTAAACAAATTAAATAAATATTGTATTTTTTATTGATGCCCTTGCCCAATTGCAATTGCAGTTAGTGTGCAGATTGTAGTGACTTGTGTTAAGTGTGGCTAAGACAATACTTTAGGCTGGGGCTCGAACCGTTGGCCTTTCGATTTTCAGTCCGCACCTTTAACCGTTGAGCTATTCAAAAGTATTTCTCTACGCATGTAAAATAAGTGTTTCTCCGGGGTGAAATTTTGCTTTGGGCGGGGCAAGTTAGTATATTTTAATATTATCCATTTTTTAGCATTAAGTACACCAAAGACAACGGGAGGGCGGTTCAAATAGATCCAACGAGTCCTTTGTTGGATATAATAACAATTTACTTGGGTCACAGAAAAAAATAATGGCTGCGGTACCTACTCTGGGAAAATTAATTAATCTCATCGTAGGTCAGAATTTTTTGGATGCTATCCAAGATTTTAATTAAAGAAAATTAGAAATAATGTTCTAGATAAAATTTTCTTAAAGCTGGTAGAGATTGGGTAATGAATTGAGCATGGTATACGATATTATATATTTTGGACTTGGGTAAACACAATGCTTGGCAAGACGACACGTCTTGAAAGTGACGCTCCAAATCACCCAAGTTTTGAGTGATAGCAAGTGTTTAGGGCTCTACTTTTGCTAAGTCAGAGAATCGTTACTACCTGAATATAATATTTTTGGAACGTAGTTCCTTATCGCCCGGTACGGAAGGGGGCTAGACGGAAAAAATTAAGGAACCGACACCCGACACATTTTTGAAACCGACACTTTTTTGTTGGATGTGAATTTTGCATTGTGTTCGTTATTTTCGCGCTACAACACGGCGTCTGCGTGGCCTAGTGGCTCCGGCAGTCGCCTAATAGTTCACAGTCGATGGTTCGAATCCCAGCTCCAATTAGGGAAAGGTTCCACATGTAGAAATTGTTTAAAATAAAATTGAAAATGGAAAATTCGGTCTGTCGAGCTAGCATTCGAACCATCGACTGTGAACTATAAGCGACTGCCGGAGCCACTAGGCTACGGAGAAGCCGTGTTGTATCGCGAAAATACCGAACACAATGTAATCGAAAGGAACTACGTTCCATCCGGGTGTCCCTTGACACCTCTCAAGTTTTTTTAGATTAACTTGTGCCCGCGACTTCGCGACGAGCGAGTTAGGTATGTAGATTTTAAAAAATCCCGAGGGAACCCTCTGTTTGTTCTCTGTGATAAGTGATGATGTAGTCTAAGTCGGAAGTGGGCTAACTCTGAAAGCAAGAGTAGAGGTATTTTTAGTGCAAAATCACCGAATTTTAAATACAACTGACTTTCCCTTTTTAATTATGTGTACAGATAACTAATCACAGCTGAGGGCTTTGTTTTCCAAGCGAGTAACGAGTATTTTTGGGCCTAAATGAGTCGTAACGGGCATTTTGTTGGCCATAAACTTGGCCCTAACATAATTATTCTGTTAGTCATAAAACTCGGTGAGTTCGGGTGAAAAAAATTAAAAACCTTCTAAAGCTTTGTTTTGTTTGCGGAAGCATCTGAGAGCTTTTTCATTTGGTGTGTTTGTTTTTTCATTTCATTTTCAACAAAATCACAATAAAATACGAACCCTTTTATATTCAAGGCGAACTTTATAAAGGCTTTTCATGACAAGGAGGTATATTCTTTTAATTCTTATGCAAACATGTATATTCAACTATTTTTATTCAATTCATTTATTTATATTCAACTTCCAACTCGGGGAGGGTCGTGTTTTGTGTCAACAGTTTTGTATGAAAATAAACGTATGTTAGGGTTCCGTACGAAAATGGTAAAAAAGAAACGGTAAAATCTCATCCATCTGTCAAAAGTGCTTATTTCCAAGTAACGACCAATGCTATTACTCTTAGGTATGAAAGTAGTAAGTAAATGAAAGTAACCCTTTCATTAACACATTATCAGAATATAATTTTGCCCCCCAATCTCCAAAGTTATAAAAGAAAAAATTCTTAAATATTTGGAATTGATAGTGTTACGTTAATATTAAATAAAAAATAAACTAGGTATATCTTAAACTATATACAGTTTTTAGATATCATTACTAATATTATAAATGCGAAAGTATGTTTGTTTGATCTTCAATCATGCTGCAACGGAGCGACAGATACACCTGATTTTTTTTCCATAGGTAAAGTTGAGGAAGAGTGACATAGGCTACTTTTTCTTCTGAAAAAACAAACGGTTCCCGTGGGATTTTCAATAACTCTCAACTACAAGCTAGTCTTCACTACCCAATCCTTTACAAACAAACTTAGTCATGTAGTCCCAAATAAAAGAAAAGAAAGAAAAAGAAAAGAAAAAGCATTTATTTAAAAGTTGTGCTACACATCACGATTCCCTAAAGTAGATTACCACTTCCACCTCCCGAGCATTTAGCTAGAAATCCCAAGCAACAGAAGCACCGGGTTAACATAATCTTAATATATATAAATTACATGTCACGTTGTTTGTCCGCGATGGACTCCTAAACTACTGAATCGATTTTTATCAAACTTCGTAACTATCTGTAATTCGGTCCAACTTAAAAGATAGGATAGTTTTTTTGGATTGGGATAGTTTATTTGTTTTATTTATATAGATAAGTTAGCGGTACGAAGTTCGCTGGGTCAGCTAGTGTATTATAAGTGCACAACCCGAAAAAGGTCCTAAAAAGGGCTCAGCAAAAAACTGTATACCTTTGTAATAAATATAGCGCTGATTTTCAGCCAGAACCCAGATTCGGGTTTACGCCACGGAAATAATAATAATAATTAACCTGGCAACCCTGAATGTCAGCATACATCATATTTTTTCACCGTTACATTTTTGCCGAAATAAATATTATAAAACGGATTTCAACAGAATTTTCGATTTAATTCAATAAATAATTTACCATAGTAAAAACTAATAAGAAGAACAAACCATGAAAGAACAAATAAAGAAAATCAAAACAGTCCGAAATATAACTGACACAACCTGTCAATAGATGCCGGATAGAATACAAAAGAAATTATTAGACGAATTAATAATGTAGAATGCTGACACGATCCAGAGCACGGAACGCACAAATACCACCCACGGACTCGTCGCTCAGTTCCGCCTCGCAGCCACCCGGGACCACGCCCAATGCTGCAGTTGCGTAGAGTTCGAGCGACGAGTTTTTCTCCCCGCCGACGTCGCCACCACCAGTACATCGTCGTGGGAGAGGCCGGCCGCCGACTTGCTTGGGATCCCGAGGCCCACCGGCTTCTGATAGGGTCCCTGCTTCCGGCGGTAGTGTGTCGCGCATGAGGTGGACAACATCCATTAATGAAAATGTCATGCGCGCATACTTAGGGGCTACTGAGGGTGGAACCAACATGACCGCGTACCGTGCTAGGATGCATGCTTTGTTTCAGGTCCTTGAACCAGCTCTCAATGTGTCGGCTCAGCGACTGTCGGACCAGGTGCGGGTTATTCAGCGTAATCACATGCTGGACAACGCCGTGCTTGATCGGCTTCGCTCTGAACTGCAATGTAACCGCGCTACCCCCCCCCCTCACCGCAAGCTCCAGCACAATCGCAAACTGCTCATGCGATTTCGCTGCAGCCCACTCAGGCTGATGAGGGACAGGATAGCGGGGCTGCACATGTAAGTACCCAGTGTAGTGAACAATTGAGGAGTGCTTTGGAGAGTGCTATTCGGGAATATAGATCTTCACCACCCGAGTTTAGACCGCGGTTACCTCGGTTGCCCATGAAAAATAAGAACAAAGCGCTAATGGGTGCCCTGGATTCACTGCTGTCGAGTTATTTTGACAGCAGCGAAGACCTTTCCGACACACATTCGATTCTGTACTGCGCGGCTGTTGCGGCATGTCGTGTTGCTAATGTAAAGTTAATTAATAATGATACAGCAACACGACCGAAGCCTACCGCACCAGCCTGGCAGTGCAGGATCGAACGTCGTATTGATGGGGCTAGGGCACTCATTGGCAAACTACTCTGCTTCAGGGAGGGCAACACTCGCCCTAGAGTCATGCGCTTTGTGAGGCGCGCTTTCTTGGGGACTGATATCAGCCCTCAAGATTATATGGCGCGCGTCACTGAGCGCATTGACTTCCTGAAACAGAAGGTCTCGGCATGGGCTAGCCGTATTCGCAGATACAAGTGCCGGGTCGAGAGATATACCCTGAATCGCACTTTCCAAAGCGATCAAAGGCGGGTATACCGAGGTTGGGAACACCCTGACCAAGGTGTCACCGATGCGCGCCTACCGGATGATGAAGCCATGACATCATTCTGGCGCAACATCTGGTCGGCGCCTGTCGCTCACACTGAGGGTGATTGGACGTGGGATGTAGAAAGAGCGTGCGATCAAATTCCAGAAATGGACCAAGTTACTATAACCCCTGAAGACGTGGCCACTGCAGCCCGTCACCTGCCCAATTGGAAATCCCCTGGGCCGGACGGGCTGCACAACTTTTGGATAAAGTGGCTACGCAGCTCGCACGCTCGTTTGGCATCCCAATTCCAATCATCTCTAGAGTCAGAGTCGCTACCCCAGTTTCTGACAACAGGTATTACCCTCCTGCTCCATAAATCAGGTAGTACCACGGAGCCCAAAAATTATAGGCCGATTACGTGCCTACCAACATTGTATAAACTTCTTACATCCATTCTGAGAACGAAAATTAACGATCACATCGATACAAAATCCATCATGTCTAATTCTCAGAACGGATGTAGGAATGGCTCCCGTGGTACTAAGGAGCTTCTCCTCATTGATATGGCCATTTGTCAACAGGTTCGGCGCTCCCGAAAAGATCTGTCGACATGTTGGATAGACTATAAGAAGGCCTACGACTCTGTGCCCCATACATGGCTCATGAAGGTGCTGGAACTGTACAAAGTAAACACAGTACTACGCGCCTTCCTACAGACGTGTATGGGGCAGTGGAGGACAGTCCTTCACTATCCAGGGTGTCGCCGGACCCTGGGGAGCGCGGAGCCTATAAGGATTGAGCGAGGCATATTCCAGGGCGATAGCCTCAGTCCTTTGTGGTTTTGCCTGGCTCTGAATCCTCTGAGTACTCTCTTGGAGAATTCAGGGCTAGGTTACCGGTTGAGGAGAGGTGGTCAGGTTATATCACACCTCCTTTACATGGATGACCTAAAACTCATTGCCCCCAACAAATCACATCTACTAGAGTTACTAAAGGTAACTAAAGCCTTTAGTGATTCCATTAGGATGGAATTTGGTGTGGACAAATGTGCGGTCATGCATGTAAAGCGAGGGAGGATTGTGGAATCTGAGGGTGTTGAGCTCTCTGATTCCATATACCTCAGATCGCTCTCCCCAACTGAAACCTACAAATACCTGGGCATGGCGGAGGCGTTAGGTATCAGAGAGGCCGACATGAGGCAGTCGGTGAGGGAGCGTTTCCTTGGCCGTCTGAAGAAAGTGCTGAAAAGCCTTTTGTCGGGCGGCAATAAGGTGCGCGCCTTCAACGGTTGGGTCATGCCGGTCTTGATGTATTCCTTCGGCATACTCAGGTGGACTCAGACTGAGCTTGACGCCCTGGACAGACAAGTTCGTGCGCTGCTGACCGCATATCGGATGCATCACCCGCGCTCCTCGGTGATGAGGCTGTACATCCCGCGGAAGTGTGGGGGAAGAGGCCTTTTGAATGCCAAAACCCTCCACAACCGCGAGGTGTGCAGTCTCAGGGAGTACTTTCTCCACGCCGAGACGGAGATGCACCGCGATGTGGTCGCAGTGGACAGGGGTCTGACGCCGCTCTCCTTGGCTAAAGAGAACTGGCGCATACCTGTGGTGCTCAGTACCAATGACCGCAGGGTTGTATGGCAAGGTAAGGAGCTTCACGGACGCTTTTATCGGGCCCTCCACGGGCCTGATGTTGACTTTGAAGCGTCCGTGGCCTGGCTGCGCTTTGGTGACCTCTTTGGGGAAACCGAAGGGTTTGTGTGTGCAATTATGGACGAGGTCATGATGACGAACAATTACAGAAAATACATAGTGAAGGATGGAACGGTAGACATATGTCGGGCATGTCGCCGTCCTGGAGAAACTATCCGTCACATTGTTTCTGGTTGTTCTCATCTAGCTAACGGCGAATACTTACACAGACATAACCAAGTGGCCAGGATTATCCACCAGCAACTTGCCTTGAAATACAATCTTGTGGAATCGGAGGTACCGTACTACAAGTATGTGCCCGACCCAGTTCTTGAAAATGGTCATATCACACTGTACTGGGATCGATCTATCATTACAGACAGGACTATTGTAGCCAATAAGCCTGACATAGTGGTGATAGATCGATCAGAGCGCCGTGCAATGATTGTTGATGTTGCTGTCCCGCATGACGAAAACCTCGTGAAAGCCGAGAAAGAGAAACTCACCAAGTATCTCGACTTAGCGCACGAGGTTGTCGCCATGTGGAATGTAGACTCAGCAATCATTGTACCGATAGTGATAACCGCTAATGGTCTTATAGCCAAGAGCCTCGACCAATATCTTTCGAGGCTCTCGTTGGGTAGCTGGGTCAAGGGCCAGATCCAGAAGGCTGTACTCCTGGACACGGCTCGCATCGTCAGGAGGTTCCTCTCTCTGGGGCCCTGACCGCCGGTTGCTTGGACCCTGTTCCCGAGACCGGTGGACCGCTATTTTTTATATTTTTAAATATTTTTTTTTATTTTTGTTTTATAATGAAATATTTAAAAATGTAAATAATATGAGTAAAAGTAAATAAAGATGATAATAATTAAAAAATTGGTTGTTTGTAAAGTCGGTTTACGGACGATAGTTTTACGTGATAACGTCATAAAGAAACATTGACGATGACTGGCGGGGGGCACAAGCCAACGCTTAGGCCGATCGTGCCTCTCTATCGCTTGTTCCGCGCTCTCGCTTGCACGCTCAGGCTCAGGCGGAACGTGACACTTTTTCATGCGTGCAGCCGGTGTTCATCGATTTATAAGACGTTATCACGTCAAAAATAACTATACTACTAGGTATTAACTAAAATATCAGATAGAAACTACCTAGTATAGGTACTTTATACACTTTAATAAATAAAATTGTTATGGTTATTAAAAGGGATTTGTTGTTGAGATAGAAAAAGAAAAGGTAACTATTTATACTTTTTCTTCTGGTACGGAAACCTCAGTGTACAAGTCTGAGTCGCACCTGGTCTTTTTCCATGTCGTATCTGAAAATAATGGTCGAGTGCTATTATTGTAGGAATGTTTACAAATAAAATATGACGCGAATTTTACCTTAAAATAACAAACAGAATATTTCGATTTTGCGTCGGTATTTTTATAAATGCGATTTATTGTTGTTCCTTTTTAAAGTACCTTTATAATATTGTTAGTAGGTACTTAGGTAGTTCAGAATTATAGCTAGTGGGTATCTGTCAAACTATATCTACCTACTATCAGAAGTACATAATTATTGTATGATATTTACCGTGTTTTGATCATTCATTTTCATTAATTTGAAAGAGTAGGATTAAGGGAGAGGGCACACTGGCTACTTTAGCTGCAGCGATCGCGCGCTTTTATTACCTTTAGCACATTTATGACCCTTCGCGTCTGCAGCGCGATTCGCGCGTTTTTATGACCTTTTAGCGTTTTTTACGGCCTCTTGCGTCTGCTGCGCGATTCACGCGTTTTTATGGCATTTTGCGTTCGATCGCGGAATATTACAATGTACATAATTTTATTGTTGATATTTTAAAAACCGCTCGACCGATTTCGATAAAATTTAAATGGGACCACCTGGTAAGCCTGGAACAAAAAAAGAATTTTTCAAATCGGCTCAGGCGTCTTCGAGTAATCGGTGAACATACATAAAAAAAGATTTTCAACGACCTGAGAACCTCCTCTCCTTTTTGTGAACAAAATGTGAGCTATAGTAGAACAAAAGCGGTGAAACCGCAGACATCTGAATTATAATAAACATCGGTTATCGGGTATCAAAAAGCACTGTGAGTCACTGGGGGTATTTCACGAGCGCCTATTACCATTTTCTCGGAAACTGTGTCAACTTTGACGTCAATAGGTGGGTGTAAGAATATACGGTTACAGTTTTTACCATTTTCTTGGATAGTCATTACTTTCAATGTGATCGAATTTCGCGAAACTAAACGCGAAACCTTTGTTTAATTTCTAATTGACATTTTGTCTAGCTATCATTACTATGTAGTGACATAACATATGAAAATTGGAAAGTGTATTTATTGTTGTTTCGTTGTATTTTTTCTTTAAAAGAATAATTATTATCAGCCAAGTTGAAGTTGACTAACATTCTCCTCTCCCCTCCAAATAAGCGGAAAGCTTGAGTTAGGAGTGGGTACGACAATAGTGCAACGGGTTGGATTCGAATCTGCGACCTTTTAGTTTTTTAGTCCGCACCTTTAAGCGTTGGGCTATTGAGACTTAATCCTTCAACCACGCAGCAACGGAGCTACGGATCGACGTAATTTTTTGCATGGAAAGAAAAGAAAGAAACAAAGAAAATATCTTTATTCACCAATGCTGACACAGACAAAACTAGATACAAAAGTAAAATTTCGTCTGTGATGAGTGTGACACCACCCAGAAAGGGTGTACAGCTCAGCACTGTGCCCTGCGTCATATGGAAAAAAATTAAGTGCCACTCGGGGACTGCCGCGGTAAAGCTATTGCATAGCATTTTTTATCAACTTATGCAATTATAATATTTATGCAATATTTTTTTTTGCATAATAAAAATTATCCAAAAAAATAATTAAAAAACAAACAAACAAGAAAAGCGCACTGTCACTACTTCGCGAGTGAGATTCGAACCTGCGAAATCATGCACCATACGGTAAAGAAAGCGGCCGCTCGCCCACTGCGCCAAACAGAGCTACTTGGGAACCTCTAAAATGTTGAACGCTTACTGAACGACGGTGCTTGATATATTTTCGTTACGGAATTTCTTAATTCGGTCGCCGCTCTCAAACTGTTTGTCCTAGTTCAAAGCCCGCGATAAAAGCTATGCAATAGCTTCAAAATGCATACAATGCCAGGCGCTGATTTTCAGAGTTAGGTATAATTGAGCACTTGGAGAGTGACATAGGCATTGGCAGCTTTATATTTCGGAAAAATAAAGGGTTCCCAAGGATCTTTTAAAACTCCATGCAGATGAAGTAAAAACGCGGGCAAAAGGTTGTTGTAAATACTTATTTCAAACAAGCTGATGCTCGCGACTTCGTCCACGTCGATATAGTTTTAAAATCCCTCGGGAACTCTTTGATTTTCCGGGATAAAAAGTAGCCTATGTCACTCTCCGGGTCCTAACTATACCCATGGAAAGAATCACGTCGATCCGTAGCTCTGTTGCGGCGTGGTTGAAGGACAAATTATCAAATAAACACAGTTTCGCATTTATAATGTTAGTATGATATTAGTATGATACCTAATAATTAAATTGAATAATTAACGTTAACAGATATAATTTAAGCTGGATTATACGGGTCTGCCCGCGAAATACTTTAATTTGGTTTTGTAAACTAATACGACAAAGTAGGTTTATGGCATTCTAATTGCGCCTATGGCAGTATCATCTTCACAGGTTTATATAAAAATCTTCACTTAAAAGTATCCAGTTTAAGAATTTAGTCAGAATATCGACTAATTAGTAATTTCTGAGTAACTCACGTCCAACTCAATACTTCTTCCCGAATAATTCCTCAATACTTTTTCTTTAAAACCGACTTCAAACTCCCTCGCCACTATACAAAATATGTAATTTATTATTGATATTTTAAAAACCGCTCGACCGATTTCGATGAAATTTATACATATATGGGACCACTTGGAAAGTATAACCTTTCAAACAAAAAAATAATTTTCCAATTCGGTTCAGGCGTCTTCGATTAATCGGTGAACATACAAAAAAAAAAGATTCCGACGAATTGATAGCCTACTTACTCCTTTTTTTGAAGTCGTTTAAATAAAGATGTCACACAAGGATACAAGTTAAAAAAAAATGTAACCCGACCACGGAAAAAAGGATATAGCATCCGTCATATTGGTTTTGTTTTTATATACCTAATACATAATAGTAGATTATTAACCAAGGGGATAAAGCAGTGTCTTCTGTCGCGGGTGACGATTTAAATCGCGAGCGTAACGAAGGACTCGAGGTTTACTCCCGAGCGTAGCGAGGGTGTTAAAATCTTAAATCACGAGCGAAGCGAGGGATTTTAGACGAGTCCTGAGTGTAGTGAGGGATTTAAGTTCACCCAAGACTAAGACAGCTTTATCGCCGAGGAAAATACTCTACTTTTCGTACCATTTGCGAAAAAATTAACACAATAATAATATGAGATAAGCATTTATTAAAAATAATGACAATTAAAAGTAAAAGTTAACATTCGAAACATTGGTCCAATTATTGATAGAGAGAGTTACATTTTTGTTTGGTACATTTATTGTTGATGAGTTGATTTGAGTATTTCTCTGTTCTTGCGTCTGACCATTTGCACTAATGGAATCCGACAATTCACTTTCACTGTCGCTTTGATTTAACATCGTAACGTATTTTTAGAACATTAACTTATTTATAAAAATAAATTAAAATAAACTTAACGTTTAGGCCTAGCGCAAACATACAACTTTTAGTTGAACAACTATTTAGTTGTGTTTCATAAGTTTATGGAAATGTACTGCGATTATAGAATGTGCGCAAACTATCAACACGATAGTTGCTCGACAAAAAAATCAAAAAACCTTACGATTTGCTTTTGATTGTATGGAATTCACGAAAAGTACACAACTCGACTAAACAGTTTAGTCGATGTAAAAGTTGTATGTATGCGCCTTACCTTATGTATTTGAAGAAAACAAAAACGCGGCAAATTCCTAGACTAATATTTTTTTGTCGGAAAAGCAAAGGCATCAAGCTCATACGGCCTCGTCGGTTTTCGTAATTTTATTTAATAATCATAACTGCATAATAAATGCGTATTCCTTTTTCAAAAAGATGTATAATGCTTTATATACAAACTCAATGGTGTAAACACAGATGTAGTTCAGTATAAATTTCGGTAAGTATTCCAAATTTAAATCACATTCTCCCCCTAGAGGATGAATGAAATTCAGTACAATTTTCTTTCCCTGTTTTTAACAGATTAAAAATGACTATTGTTATGTTCGCTTTTTGTGGCACAGAATGTCACTTTTTTGAGCAAGTGGTACGAAAAAATTATTTATATACCTAATACATAAAAAAAAACCAACTTCAAACGCTACTACAAAATATAAAATAACTTTAGTTTGTACAAATCTCAATAGAAACGATGAAACCGCAGCGACCGACTTCAACATTACCAACCAAAATTATTTTAATACTTTGTAGTGGCGTTTGAAGTCGGTTTTTAAAAAAGAATTTTTATATAAGATTTTTTGCGTATAAGATCAAAATATCATGAGTGGAACAGTCGTAAATAGTCACATGAATAGACTGCTAAAATCATGCCTTCCTTTTGGCTTTGCTGTAGTCTAGTAATACAAAGTAGTCGTCGCGTTAAATATTTTTGAAGTAAAACTCTTTACGCACCCTTGACTTGGGAAGTAAGCTGGTGAATGCGTTACGAAAAGTAAGATCGGGCGAGGCGGTTGAGAGGGAGATATAAGTTACTGAAGACAGAAAGAGAGAGAGAGTTACGTTTCGTATAATTATAACTGTAGGGGCAAGAGAGAGATGCGAGCACACATTTTATTTCTCTCTTTCTCTTATAGCTAGTTGCTTTCGTAAGTTTTACTTCAGTCGTGTGGTGTAAGTACACTCGTTTTTAGGGTTCCGTACCCAAAGGGTGCCAACGGGACCCTATTACTAAGCCTCCGCTGTCCGTCCGTCCGTCCGTCCTTCCGTCCGTCTGTCAGCGGGCTGTATCTCGTAAACCGTAATAGATAGACAGTTGAAATTTTCACAGATTGTGTATTTCTATTGCCGCTATAACAACAGATAATAAAAATAAAATTAAATTAAAAAATAAAGGGGGGCTCCCATACATGGAAAAGGAGTCGAAATAATTTTTTTTTTTTTACCCTGGCATGTGGGGTGTCATTGTCTAGAGCTCATTAAGTGGAGTTCAAATATATATTTTTTTATTTTTTAGATACAAAAATGAAGAAATGAGGGGCCATCAAAGTTGTCGGCTTTAGATCAATTTTTACGGAACCCTAAAAGAGCGAGGCCCGACTCGCACTTGGCCGATTTTTTTATTTTCATGCAAAATTTTCGCGATTTACGAGTAACAAGGGGATCAATTGGGCTCGGGTATTATCATTTTATTAAGATCTACGGCTTTGTAATACGCGTTCGGATTTATGACGAGGATTAGGTACCTACCCACGTTTGCGAACACGCAAGCCTACGCCTAGTTATTATTCACACAAAGGCCCCACTTTAACTTGACTTGAGCGTTGACTTAAGTATAGACTATTGAGTTAAAGTTTTTAGAGTTCCGTACCCGTGTCTTAATCTTCTATCTTCTTCTAAATAAATAAAATGAAAGACCATCACTTGAGGAATGGCTCGACCGATTTAGCCGATTTTCTTTATTGCATTCTTAACTGTCAGGACAAGGTTTGTATAAAGGAAAATCCACTTGGAAAAGTTGATAATTTGGATGATATTTTTGTATGGAAACCTGAATTTCTTCATTAGTAAATTTCACCCGTGCGAAGCCGGAGCGTGTCGTTAGTCAATAAATAAAAATGCTTGAGAGGTGTCAAGGGACACCCGGATTGAAGGTAGTTCCTTTCGATTAATTTTAGTGAAGGAATTGTAATAAACTAGTGGTGTCATCTAGTATTAAATTGATTAACTACGATGAATTATTATTAGTTTATTTCTATTGCACTGTTACAAAACCAGAGTTACTCTGGTGGAGTTACTGTTTTTTCACAGATGGCGTTAGTAGTACAATAGCATTTTATCCAATTTATACAATAAAAAATTAGGGAAAAATTCCACATTTAGAAATTATTTAAAATAAAATTGAAAATAGAAAATTCAGTCTGTCGAGCTGGGATTCGAACCATCGACGTTGAACTTATAGGCGACTGCCCTAACCACTAGGCCATGCAGACGCCTTGTTCTAAGGCGAATATACGGAACACAATGCAAAATTCACATTCAACAAAAAAGTGTCGGTTTCAAAAATGTGTCGAGGGTCGGTTCCTTAATTTTTTTCGTCTAGTCCCCTTCCGTACCGCGCGATAAGGAACTACGTTCCAAAAAACAATATTGAAGCTTAGTTAAAAACAAGAAAGTTCTGGGCCAATAGTTACAATAGTAACACTTCACTGTAGATGCATTATGGTACACAAAATCACAAACACAAAACCTTATTTTGCCATCAAAGAGTGTCGGTAATTGCCTTTATTGACGGCAAGCTCGTGTTAGACGCATGCATAGTCAAAGGCGATGTGGAAGGCACAATAATTAGACCTCGGTAATAGCACGTAATACTCCGCGTTTGTAATTTCCCATGTGTTTAATAAACCTTGAAAATAACTACGATTCAATACGTAAGGCGAGTCGCGAAACTGAAGTGGAAATGGGCGGGGCACATAGTTCGAAGAGCTGATGGTCGTTGGGGTCCCAAGGAGCTGGAGTGGCGACCCCGCACCGGGATGCGTAGTGTTGGCAGACCACCCACCAGGTGGACCGACGACATCAAATGAGTCGCAGGGAGCCGCTGGATGCAAGCGGCGCAAAACCGAAGCCTGTGGAAGTCCATGCAGGAGACCTTTGTCCAGCAGTGGACGTCTATAGGTTGATAAAGAAGAAGAAGAAGAATACGTGAGGCCAGAGATAATTGCACTAATCTATTTTGAGATAGCTTGCTCTCATCTATTTTAAGCAGTGATAGACTAGTGGTTACGACTGCAGTGATAGCCTAGTCACTAGGCTATCACTGCAGGAGACTACAGTCGTAACCACTAGGCCCTAGCGGTTACGACTGTGGTCTCCTATTCAGGGGGTCGCAGGTTCGATCCCGGGTACGCACCTCTGACTTTTCGAAGTTAAGTGCGTTTAAGAAATTCACATGCTTTAACGGTGAAGGAAAACATCGTGAGGAAACCTGCACACCTGAGAGTTCTCCATAATGTTCTCGAAGGTGTGTGAAGTCCGCCAATTCGCATTGGGCCAGCGTGGTGGACTATGGCCTATAAACTTTCTCTGAGAGGGGACCTCGCTCAGTTGTGAGCTGATGATGGGTTGATGATGATTTTGAGATAATTTATGATTCTTTTTATTGAACAAAAGAAGTTACTACGGAGCGACGAATCGATGTTGTTTTTTAATGGGAAAATCAAAGACTTCCCACGGGATTTTTAAAAACTAAATCCACGCGGAGTGCAGACGAAGTCGCGGGCATCAGCCAGTACAAATTTGAAGAATATGGATATAATGAAACAGCTGCAGAGTTTAGTCTAGTTTCTGGTGGTCCCATTATTCCCTGTGGCACTGACAGTGGTTATAATAACTCTTGAACCATAGAGTAGGTACATACTCGTATCCTACCACCAAGCAAGGACAGTTTTATTAAGCTATTGCATAGCTTTTATCGCGGGCTTTGAACTAGGACAAACAGTTTGAGCGCGGCGACCGAATCAAGAAATTCCGTAACGAAAATAAACCTAACACCGTCGTTCAGTAAGCGTTCAACATTCTAGAGGTTCACAAGTAGCTCTGTTTGGCGCAGTGGGCGAGCGGCCGCTTTCTTTACCGTATGGTGTATGATGTCGCAGGTTCGAATCTCACTCGCGAAGTAGTGACAGTTCGCTTTTCTTGTTTGTTTGTTTTTTAATTTTTTTTGCATAATTTTTATTATGCAAAAAAAAAAATTGCATAAATATTATAATTGCAAAAGTTGACAAAAAATGCTATGCAATAGCTTTACCGTGGCAGTCCCCGAGTGTCACTTAATTTTTCTAATTGTGCTTCGAAGTTCTTGGCAGATACATGAAGTATTTGCCGAGAACTTCTCTCATATAAACACGCCAAATGAACGTAAAACTTTTGTAAATATGAACTTTTTCAATTACTCATTACTCAGCCGTATCAACATCACGGTAACGTGTTCCAATTAAATAAGCTATAACTCGATGCAGGCTATTATCATGCTTAGCAAAATACCAATAAGGGTAGGAATGGTACGCAGGGCTCGAATAACTTGAACTCTTGGAATATGACCCATGAGAGCAAACTTTCGTGACGAAATGGCTTCATAACACTTAGGCAACTAAGAGGGTGGTTTACAGCGGTATACTGTAACGGTAAAGCCGTTAAAGTTGTTAGGTATACGTTTTAAACTGATGGGGTATCAGTTTGAAATATAAAGCAAAATTGAGCTCTGCAACTATGCATTGTAGAGTCTTCATCTCCTGAAGATGCTGCGGTGTCGGAGTGAACGTACGTAGAGGGTATTTTGATGAGTTTGTGTGATGTTGTGTGATGATGGTACTTTTTCCTGTATTTCTAGTAGATACTAGAAAAACAGTGGTATGCAGGGCCATGTGTTGTTGGTACTTTTTCCTGAGTGGATACTAGAAAAGCAGTAGTATGCAAGGCCAACTTGTGGCTCTTATGACAAGTCAAGAATCTACCACTGGTTCGGAATATTATGCTATTACTTGGCTATTAGCCAAGCTGCAGATGATTAATATCCTCCTCTCTTTTCCAAATAAGCGTAAAGCTAATCTGAAGATTGCTTGAAAATGTCATCAAAATTGGCGCAGCCGTTTTAGAGTCCACAAGGAACATACATAAGTAAAATAAAGATTTTAAGGGAGTATATTTGCAGGTTCCAAAGGCTCGGAATACTAAAAGATTTATATCAGGAGTGAGTACTATAGTAATGCAGACGGGTGGGGATCGAACCGTCAACCATTCATGTTATATATTGAATAGAATAGAATAGAATAGAAATATTTTTTATTCAAATAAACTTTTTACAAGTGCTTTTGAATCGTCTGGCTCTACCACTGGTTCGGAATGCCCTTCCTGCCGAGAAGAACCAGCAAGAAACTCGGCGGTTGCTCTTCTCAAAACAAGTTTCCAATTCAATAAATACTATGCTATATATGCAGTGTTTCCATAATGAGGGAAGTTCCAAAAATGCATACCGACTAACTTCTATCTTAAGATGGGCAGACATAAAGTAGCCCCATTCCCGCTGGTGTCACCCGTTCACGAGCATGACGTTGCTTCGCCGTTGCTTCGCTCAACCAT
This sequence comes from Oeneis ivallda, assembly GCA_029955525.1. Classification (NCBI taxonomy): domain Eukaryota; kingdom Metazoa; phylum Arthropoda; class Insecta; order Lepidoptera; family Nymphalidae; genus Oeneis; species Oeneis ivallda. Next base: position 2,321,042 of record JARPMR010000022.1, on the reverse strand, counting down.
ATTTGAGGGAACGTAACAACCCGCATCACACGACAATGTTTATTTGTTTCATTCCAGAAAACGAATATTGGAATTCATGATTTAGAACGATGTTTATTAAAACGTACTGTGCAGCCTTTAGCTTTCAATTTCTTAGCGCATTATTTCTCCGTATAAATCTCGTAGCACGCTTGCCGTAGCACCTTGTAACCCGTCGTAGCGTAATATATTCAGTTATGTACGAGGTTCCTTGAAAGAATCTTAGATTTATATAGAGTAAAATGCCGCTTGAACAATGTGAAGTAGAATATTGAAAATTCTTTTATTTCAATTTGTCCATTTTCAAATAGTTAGTGATTTTATCTCTAAATAACGCCCCTGTTTATTCCTAAATTACGCATATATGTATAGGTATATGTTAGACTTAGGTTCTTAAAAATTTCCGTGAGAACTCTGATTTCCCTAAAATAAAAAGTGGGTAGGTATTTTCATGCCGTCTGTATGGCAGATTGGTGAAGGTGTGAAAAGGTAACAGACAGAAAGGCACACAGACAGTCTTACTTTCATATTTATGAATCGTAAAGTACGCAAATATGACTAATATCAATTTTGCGGTGACTTCGTCCGCGTGGAGTTTTTGGAACTTTTTTAAAATCTTGCTAAAGATCCCTTTATTTTTTCAGGATACAAATAACCTGTCACTCTCCATGTCCTCAACTATACCATGCACAAAATCACATAGTCAATTAGTCGGTTACTTTGGTAACACAACAAACCAATAAACCAACACAAACACAATTTCGCAGTTTTAATACTGACAAGGACCAAGACTTCCCACGTCTAGATAGCTAACAAGTGTAAATTAAAAATGTTATTTTTAAATTCAAGCTTTTAGTAGCTACAAGAGTTTTAGAGTCCACAAGGAACATATATACATACACACGTCAATTTTTTTATAGATAGATAAGTAAAATAAACATTTTAGGTGAGTATATTTGCAGGTTCCAAAGGTTCGGAATACTAATAGATTTATATTGCCCTCAACCCGGGTGGGGATTGACGCAATATGAATGCAAATGAAATGAATATTAGAGCGTGGAAACGTGCTGAAATCTGCGAGGTTGTAGCAAGGTTATCGCAGCCACTCCAGGTGATGAAATTACAGGTTACTCGTATACTGTGCAGTAACTTACGGCCGATTTCACAAACGTCGAGTGACGTTTTACGAAGGAATAAATTGGGCCTTCTGACAGTTTTTGTATTGAAAATACTGTAAAAAATATCATTACGCTCGGATAAGACTTATTTTACGTTGGTGAAATTGGCGCATAATAAAATAACAAAAAAAAACTTAACACAACAGTGCAACGATATAAATATGTTAATGATGATATTAATATTCTGGATTCAAGCGGCGCAAGACCGAAGCCTATGGAAGTCCATGCAGGAGACCTTTGTCCAGCAGTGGAAGTCTATAGGTTGATAAAGAAGAAGAAGAAGATATTAATATTAGGACATTATATTTTCTCCGTAGTAAATCTCGTAGCACGCTTGCCGTAGCACCTTGTAACCCGTCGTAGCGTAATTTAATCAGTTATGAACGAGGTTCTTCAGAAGTTTAGATTTATTTAAAGTAAAAGTATACCTACAAGTGATTTTAAAGTGACAACTAGCTAGCAAAACTACCTTATAACTTTGTGGGACTTAAAATATTCAGGTAAATACGTTTGGTCGTGGCTAGTTACAACCTTACCATCAAAGAAATGCAGCTACGTGCTTTAGCGTTTGTAGCGGCACGATGTTGTTTAGAAACCGATAGATCTTATTTACATTGCCATAGCCAAATTACAAACAAGATTCCAAATTAACCCGCTACCATCTTAGATCGCATTATTGCTTAAGATCGGGTGTGATTGCAGTCAAGTAGTGATCGAATAACATTAAACGAAGCATTTTTAATATTTTCTTTTTTATTTTTATACACAGTAGATAGATATACCTAAATAGCAAGAGAATGAGCAAGCGGATCATCTGATGTTACAAAATAACGTTTTACTTTTAGATTTTCTGAATCTATGGTTAAGCAGTGATAGCCTAGTGGTTAAGACTGTGGTCTCCTATTCGGGGGGTCGCAGGTTCGATCCCGGGCACGGACCTCTGACTTTTCGGAGTCAAGTGCGTTTAAGCAATTAAATATCACTTGCTTCAACGGTGAAGGAAAACATCGTGAGGAAACCTGCACACCTGAGAGTTCTTCATAATGTTCTCGAAGGTGTGTGAAGTCCGCCAATTCGCATTGGGCCAGCGTGGTGGAAGCTAATAAAACCGATCCTTTTCACGGGTCCCGTACGACACATGGAAATACAAAACGACGAAGCTCATGAGATCGAACACGTTACATGGATAATGGTATCGACCTTTCTTCATAACGAAAGAGATATAAATAAATTTAAAATTGGCAAAAATCCTGCATAATAAATGTTACATGACGTGATCTGCGTAGCCTTGTGTCAATATAACGATCAAATAAAAAGCCTGGAAAAACGGTTTTCATATTTAATATCCTCCATTTATGAGCTACGAGCTACGAGTATGTCACGTTGTGGAGTTTTTGGGTGATTTTTACTGGCTGTTTATTTATTTAAATCACCACTTTTATGTCTTTTGCAGACACAAAAATTTTTGTGTCGGCAATAACCTGACAAATAAGAGGTATATTTCCAGATGGGTGCCATTGTAAAGCTGATAACACATGATTGGGAATTCTTTAAAACGACCTCATAACAACATTCGTATCATGCGTATTGACTATGATTGTATGAATTAAGGTCTTAAGTAGCAGTGATAGCTTAGTGGTTAGTCTGCGGTCTCCGATTCGGGGGGTTGCAGGTTCGATCCTGGGCACGCACCTCTGTCTTTTCTAAGTTACGTGCATTTAAGAAGTTAAATATCACAAGCCGCACACCTGAGAGTTATTTTTAATGTTCTCAAAGGTCTGCCAATTTGCATTGGGCCAGCGTGGTGGACTATGGGCTATAACCCTTCTCTGAGAGCGTTCAGTAGTGAGCCGTTGACGGCTTGCTAATGAATGATAAAGCGACTTTTTAAAATTTACTTGTCTTCGGTAGAGTCTTAACTTGTCATATGAGCCACTAGTTGGCCTGCATGAGATAAATCATTTGAATTTTACTGATTAAGGAATGATCGGTCGTAACTCAAAATTGAACTCTAGAAAGTTGGAGAATCATATAATTAATAGCAAGCTAATGAAAGGTTATGTCAACGCCTGGAGACACCTTTATATGCCTCTATCTATGAACCCATAACAAAAGGTCGTCGAGTTTGAAATAACAGAAAATGTTATCACAACCCCAGTCCAAACGTGAAAGCATTTCAATGTTATTATATATGATGAAGGCCTGCCCGGGTTTGGATTATATTATTTGAGATAATTTTAGTAACTTTCGATTTATATATTGCAAGTCTTTTTATAAGTATAGATTTTAATAATGTTCGAACTTAATTTTCACGTCTTCTTTTAGATCACAGGATGTCAGAAAAACAGTCAGAAATACAAGATAATATTATTATTTTAAAAAGATCAAGCCCCCACCCCAGGTTTCTTGTTGGTTCTTCTTGGTTGGAATGGTAGATATTCTGACCAATGTGGGGTACCGTGAAGTGAATCTATTCTTCTTCTTCTTTATCCACTGCTGGACAAAGTTCCCCTGCATGGACTTCCACAGGCTTCGATCTTGCGTCGCTGGAATCCAGCGGCTTCCTGCGGCTCGCTTGATGTCGTCGTTGAATCTATTCACTACACGATAGGGCACTCTGTAAAAGTCTCAATAGCCCAACGGTTAAAGGTGCGGACTGAAAACTGAAAGGTCGAAGGTTCGAATCCCACCCGTTGTACCTACTATTGTCGTACCCACTCCTAACACAAGCTTTCCGCTTATTTGGAGGGGAGAGGAGAATATTAGTCAACTTCAACTTGGCGGATATTCCTTTTTTTTTAAAAAAAGCAAAAACAAAACTCTGTAAAAAAAGTTTTTTTGAATGGAAACTATTCTATTCTAAAGTTTAATTTTTTTTTTGAATGTGGAATACTAAAACAAATGTGATAGACTGCGGCAGAAAAAAGCATACTTGGTAGCTGCAGACAAAGATATAATCGGCAGATATAAGAACTAGTTTCCGATCCCAATATCATTGGAGTTACTAAATCGCCGAGACTCCACTGGCTTGGGCACTTAGAGAGAATTGAAAATGATCTTACTGAAAGAAGAGAAGCAGAGAGAGTCGTGTAATTAGAAAACGCCCCGTTTGGTTGACCCAGGTATCGCTGGTTAGACGAAGCAAGCAAAGATCTACACTGCAAGCCCTTAAAGACCCAATTGGCGTGAAGTTGCGACTCGATCGACTTTGAACTGTTAAGCGACTGCCGGAGCCACTAGGCTACGGATACCCAATGTTGTACCGCGAAAATACCGAATACAATGTGATCGAAAGGAACAACGTTCCATCCGGGTGTCCCTTGACAGCTCTCAAGTTTTTTTGATACACAGGTTAATCATTACTGTCTCATGAATCGCTGGAACGAATTATACCCATGCTTTTTCGTCATTTATTATAGTCTTCAATTGTATAATATGCTTTTTTCATGAGCGTAGTTTTAATTGATTTCTTAAACTTGTGTAAAGGCAAGTCTAAGGTCGACTGTGGAATTTTATTATAGAACGTCACGCCCATTCCCGCAAATGTCTTTCAGACCCTCTTAAGGCGCAACAGAGGAATCACGAGCCTATTTGGATCTCTAACCTGCCTGTCGTGTAAATCACCCTTTTTTTTGTAATTCACAATGAATAAACAGAATAGATGTCTAGAAGTTAAAACAATTTTGTTTCCCAATCTCTCTGAGCGAAAACTGAATTAAAACTAAGTTAATTTACATATTTCCAGCCTACAAAGTACTAGAAATGGAATCAATTTAGATGTAGATCTAAGTAAAACTAAATTTATATTTCACAATGCCTTATTTTAAAAATATTTTTTTTACTAGATATCTGTGTTTTTACTAGAAACATAAATAAAAGTACATTTGACATCCTTTGGGGACGGGGAAAAATAAAAATACCTTTGATACAACATGATTGTATTACAAAGGTTCGACCTTTAACATTAACTTTGAAGTGCCCCTTCCTTTGAGAACTACTTAACTATTGTTTTAGACTTTTTAACTTGATAATACTTTACAAGCATACAGCTGGTAACTTTTTATTGCTGTTATTTACGGCCTTCTCTCTTTAAGTGTACCTAACTCTTAGTGGAGACTTACTCTAAACTGTTTTACTTACTTGTATTTTAGTAAAGCTTCAGGAATTATTTCGTGGTTCAAAGTCCTTAATGTAGATTTTTATACTTGTTGAGATAGCGTAGCGTAGAGAAGCGTTGTTTAAAACGGCCAAGTGCGAGTTGGGCCCACACACGAAGGGTTCCGTACTCCTCGTGGAGATCCTCTTTAATTTTTAACTTTATTTATTTCGATAGCGGCAAACATGAACAATCTGTGAAAATTTCAAGTATCTACCATTTACGGTTCATGAGATACAGCCCGCTGACAGACAGACGGACAGCGTATACAATTACGGAACCCTACGGAACCCTACGTCTACGGAACCCTAAAAAGATTTATAATGTGGAGAAAGTGTCTTAGTTGGTACAACAGAAACTAGAAATACAATTTTCAAATCTTTGTAAGTACTTTTCCTCTTAGCACTACGAAAATCACAAGAATTTCACATCATCATAATTATAATAAACCCCTTGAAATCGAAATTCAAAATAGCTATAACGTAATATCGTAAACTCGCAAAATAAAGCAATAAAAGCTCTTCACGGCGCGTATTATAAACTTTTTACGACACTTCGCAGCGAAAAGTTTGATAAATCCAGATTGGACTAAAAGATTGGAGTTCGTGGCTCGTAAAATGAAATTTCATATGACCCCATGTGGTCCACACACTTTAAGAATAAACACTTTAACAGTAGGACAAAGTTAGCCAGATAGAACACTGATAGCATAGTACCTACTTACTGTATTGTAAATTTGTTCTGAAAAGAGCAACGGCCGCCGAGTTTCTTGCTGGTTCTTCTCGGCAGGAAAGGCATTCCGAACCAGTGGTAGATTCATCGACTATTCAAAAGCACTTGTAAAAGTTTATTTGAATAAAAAATATTTCTATTCTATTCTATTCTATTCTATTTGATTAAAGTTGCCAGAGCAGTACAACAAGTATTAAAAAAAGTACAACAAGTATCTAACAACCCTTTTGATAACGTTGATAGATTTCGAATATCAAAATGTATGTATGCTCACCAGATGTATGAAACTGCAAGACAACTTGTAACAAGACAATTCCTGATAATAATATTCTTCCAGCTCCTGCAATATGGCGATCAAAGATGGCGCCCTATTTGTCAAATAGCAACCCACCGCTTGGGAAATCCATTCCGAGGGTAGAAATGGAAACTAGTAAGTAAATAAAACTCGCAAATTGCCTGCCTCCCATGTGGCATGCCTAGGATTAGAAATTCTCTATACTAAAAGAAGCTTATTTTCAGTATTTACCCCATCTATCAATATTTATCCCATCGATCTTTCTTTTAATCTAAATAATATATCAAAACAAAAGGTGACTGACTGATCTATCAACGCACAGCTCAAACCATTGGATGGATTGAGCTAAAAGGTATAGATAGCTATTATGACGTAGGCATCCGCTAAGAAAGGATTTTTGAAAATTCAACCCCTAAGGGGATAAAATAGGGATTTGAAAAATTGAACTTAACGTAAACGAAGCCGTGGGCATAAGCTAGTGTATTATAATCACGCTTATGTTTCGATGTATCGATATAAAATACCAAGTATCGGAAACTAATCAAAATTTTTTTTTCAATAGGAAGACCGTTGTCTTCTTCTTCTTCTTCTTTATCAACCGATAGACGTCCACTGCTGGACAAAGGTCTCTTGCATGGACTTCCACAGGCCTCGGTCTTGCGCCGCCTGAATCCAGCGGCTCCCTGCGACTCGCTTGATGTCGTCGGTCCACCTGGTGGGGGGTCTGCCAACACTGCGCTTCCCGGTGCGGGGTCGCCACTCCAGCACCTTGGGACCCCAACGACTATCAGCTCTTCGAAATGTGCCCCGCCCATTTCCACTTCAGTATCGCGACTCGCTGAGCTATATGGGTAACTCTGGTTCTCCTACGGATCTCCTCATTTCTGATTCGATCCCGCAGGGATACTCCAAGCATAGCTCTTTCCATCGCACGCTGAGCGGTCCTGAGCCTACTTATGAGGCCCTTAGTTAGACCGTTGTCACCTTTTAGCTATAGTAGGTATTTAAGTTTCTTGGCTAAGAGTAATAACAAAAAAGTTTTAAAACTGATTAATTAATTTTTTTTCGTAAAATATTATGGAGCCTATTTATACCGGACCATAAAAACGAATCGATCGACACCTTAATTATCAAAATCGGTTAAAAAGTTTATGCGCTACGGCGAAACATATGTAAATACAATCATACTTTTTACATAAATAGGTACACAGATTTATAAAATCAAAACCCTTCCTTTGGTTTTGCCGGTATCGAGTAAAAAAGGGTTGCTTTGATAATATATTTTTTCATAATATTAAAGTTAAAAATTTGTTTTTGGTCTATGAGTCTGGGTTATCGAAATCTATTTTTACTGATATTGAAAATATTACATTTTATTTGAAAAGGTTTTCACGATTCTTATGAATTTTATTTTAAGCTTCGGATAAGCGCGCTTATACGACACTTCTGCCACTTTGTAGAACATTATTGTTACCAGTTTATTATATATTTAGCAGTTTATTTAATTATGTATGTACAAAGATGTATACTATATCATGTATGTGACTATTTACGTATGTTCCACCGTAGCACCTAAACTACTGAGCCGGTTTTCATGAATGAAGTGTCAATAGATTCGTTATCATGGTGGCATAGGCTACATATATAATTTAATATAAAAAATATTTTAAAAACCGACTTCAAACACCCGCGCCATTACAAAGTATATATAATTTATTGTTGATTTTTTAAAATTATTGCATAGCATTTTCTAGTCGCACGCACACAAACACCGTGCCGAAGTCTGCCGAACTGAAACGACGTTAGACGATGCACGGCTTTCAACGCCGCACCGCTGTGCCGGTCGGAGTGGGGGGTGTTAGGTTTATTTTCGTTACGGAATTTCGTGATTCGGTCGTCGCGCTCAAAGCCCGCCATAAAAGCTATGCAATAGCTTAAAAAATCCAAATCGATTCAGGCGTCTTCGAGTAATCGGTGAACATACATAAACAAAAAGTTTCCGACGAATTGATAACGTCCTCCTTTTTTGAAGTCGTTTAAAAATAAAGTAAAAGGTAAACCAACAAATATCGTTGCAATGTTCAAACAAAACATACGTATCGAATTGAGCACCAGTGTTTGTTTTGAAGTCACGTTCAATTACTATGTATTTTATGCTATCTACGGCAGTAAATATCATCTATGTATCTTTATGATACAGAGTAGGGACAATAGAAATAATGTTGAAGCGGTTGGAATATGGTTAGATGGAAACAAAAGCTTATAGTTTTATATTGTTTCATATACGAGTATATCTAATGGCGCGCGCTCAGTCAGCCGCAAGAACAAAGGCTGTATAATGAACACACGCCAATAACCGCGCCCCGTATTAAATCAACCTGTATTGTATAATTGTAGGGAGCGAATCACAAATTGCAAACAAAGGAGCTCATTATAATAGATATATACATTTTAAAAAGTTCTTTTGAATCATCAAGTGAATCCACTACTGCTTCGGAATGCTGTTACTACAACCGAGAAGAATCAGCAAGAAACTCGGCAGTTGCTCCTTTTAAAATTGTATGTTGTATAGTACATCATCATTAACAACCCATCAACGGCTCACTACTGAGCGCAGGTCTCCTTTCAGAGAAGGGTTATAGGCCATAGTCCACCACGCTGGCCCAATGCGAATTGGCGGACTTCACACATCTTCGAGAACATTATGAAGAACTCTCAGGTGTGCAGGTTTCCTCAGGATGTTTTCCTGCACCGTTGAAGTAAGTGATATTTAATTGCTTAAACGCACTTGACTCCGAAAAGTCAGAAGTGCGTACCCGGGATCGAACCTGCGACCCCCCGAATAGGAGACCACAGTCCTAACCACTAGGCTATCACTGCTTCCCACTAGGCTATCACTGCTTCCTGTATAGTATTCCTAGTTATTCCTTCCTTTCCTGTATAGTACAGTTTACAGTTATTACAGTCTCTTGAATTGCTGGAGCGAGTTATATCCACACTTTTATAACAATTATATAACCTTCAGTTGTATAATATGCTTTTTTCATGTGCATACTTTAAAAGATTTCTTACACTTGTATAGACTAAAAGCAAGTCCTCTAACCGACTGAGGAATTTTAATAAAGAACATCACGCCCATTACCACAAACTACTTTCGGACTTTCTTGAGGCGTAGTTGAGGGATCGCGATTATTTGGACTTATCAGTTGCCTATCATGTAATTCATTCTTTTTGACGTGATAACATCTGCACGCACGAAAAAGTGTCACGTTCCGCCTAAGCCTGAGCGTGCAAGCGAGAGCGCGGAACAAGCGATAGAGAGGCACGATCGGCCCAAGCGTTGGCTTGTGACTAGAGGGCGTCCGCCGCCGCCCGCCAGTCATCGTCAATGTTTCTTTATGACGTTATCACGTAAAACTATCGTCCGTAAACCGACTTTACAGACAACCAATTTTTTGTGTAATATAAAAAATGTTTTTCGGACCAGAAAATTATATCTATAATATTAAAAATATTTTTGACTTATTATGCCGCGTAATAGCTACAGTTGGTCAGCCATATCCGTGTAAAGTCACATATACATGGATGACCGAAACCAAATGTCTTTTTCTAGGTGTAATACCTATAATTTATTTACTACCAATTTAATTGAACACGTTTTTCTGCCCAAGATAAAGCTATTGATGTCTGTAAGGTATCTACGTAGTAATGGGCAGGTACTTTTACCACGTTCCCATCAGTTTTCGCCTTTGCCCGATAAGGAGGACTGTAATACGTTTTATAGATCCATTTACTGGGTATCAATGTTCGCTAGCGATCACGTACCATTACAATGTTTTTAAAAGAAAAATTGGAAGACATAAAAAGGCTTTTATTTTCCCCAGTGTCTTCTGAACCCTGATGTTGAGACAGATCTATGGAACATGCTCTGATTTGAGGAGTCTTGACTTCCAATTTAGGCCGCTACCATCTAAGACTACGTTTGCATATTTTTAGTTTGCATATTTTATTTTTATTTTCATATTCTATTCTAACAAAGATGCACGGGTTAAATCAGCTTGCCATCCAGCTGCCCACAAGATAGTATAAAAACTTATTACAATGTAATAGCTACTTATTAATATTGTAAAATGATTATTTTGAAAAGAGCAACTGCTGAGTTTCTTGCCGGCTCTTCTCAGCAGAATCCGCTTTCCGAACCAGTGGTAGAATCTTGACGTGTCATAAGAGCCACAGGTTGGCCTACATGAAATAAATAATTTTGAATTTTTTACGTCTGGGTGTGATAGCAATCATAGGCGATCTGAATAAGTAAAAGGTATGGGTCACTGACTCACTGACTGATTGGTCTATCAACGCAATGCTCAAACTACTGTACGGATCGGGCTGTTTGGCATGCAGATAGCTACTAAGATTCCACCCCTAAGGGGGTAAAATAGGGGCTTAAAATTTGACCTTGACATGAACGAAGCCGCATCCAAAAGCTAGTCTTGTGATAGAATTTAAAAAATACTTTTTGCGAGTTTGGTACATATCCCAAACGTCCGTTATGAAGCTTAAAACATTTCTACAACCGGAAATAGATCCTGGACTGACCTGCAGCGCGTTGAAAATATATTATTTTGTAAAATAAACAGAACAGTGTTGCTCGAATCCGTATAAAATATTCACGCGTCGAAAGTCCGTAGCTCACTGTAGCAACATGAGCAGTACATATTTTTTCATTTAATAAAGTGCTCCAATGAAAATTACGTTACTCGCAGTAAATGCGACGCGGCGGTTATTTTTCTGACACTTGCCATTTTTACGGGCGTTGTTAACATTAACTCGATTAACACGCCAAGTCAATGCAGAAAAAATATAAAATAGTGAGTAGGTATTTGAGCCGATGTCTGCGGCTTTTTTGCGGGAATTAGGCTTGATTTTGACATCTTGTTCTTCTTCTTCTTCTTAATCAACCTATAGACGTCCACTGCTGGACAAAGGTCTCCTGCATGGACTTCCACAGGCTTCTGTCTTGCGCTGCTTGAATCCAGCGGCTCCCTGCGACTCGTTTGATGTCGTCGGTCCACCTAGTGGGGGGTCTGCCAACACTGCGTTTCCCGGTGCAGGGTCGCCACTCCAGCACCTTGGGACCCCAACGACCATCAGCTCTTCGAACTATGTGCCCCGCCCATTTCTACTTCAGTTTCGCGACACGCTGAGCTATGTCGGTGACTTTGGTTCTCCTACGGATCTCCTCATTTCTGATTTGATCTCGCAGGGATATACCGAGCATAGCTCTCTCCATCGCTCGCTGAGTGACCCTGAGCCTTCTTATGAGGCCCATAGTTAGCGACTATGTCTCGGATCCGTAAGTCATCACTGGCAACACGCACTGTTCGAAGACTTTAGTCTTCAGGCACTGAGTGATTTTGGACGAGAAGACATCTTGGAGCTTCCCGAACACTGCCCAGCCGAGTTGGATTCGGCGGTTAATCTCTTTCTCAAAATTGGACCTACCTAGCTGGACTGTATGTCCCAGGTATATTATACATTTTGACATGATAATATATATAAATAACTTCCTACAAACAACGAATCCTTAATAATACTATAAATGCGAAAGTGTGTTTGTATGTTGGTTAGTTGTCGATTTATCCTCCAATCACAAAGAAAAGTCAAGCGATTTTTTGAAATTTTTTGGGTATTTAAGAATTGGAGAGTGATTCATGAAAATCGTACGCAATTTCATTTATGATATTAAGTAGTGAGGATGGAACAGTAAGAAAGAACATTGACAATATAATTTAATATAAAAAATATTTTTAAAAAACCGACTTCAAACACCCGCGCCACTACAAATTATTATTAGTTTATTGTTGATTTTTAAAACCCGCTCGACCGATTTCGATGAAATTTAAATGGGACCGCCTGGGGAGTGTACCCTTTCAAAAAAAAAAAAAAAGAATTTTCCAAATCGGTTCAGGCGTCTTCGAGTATTTGGTGAACATACATAAAAAAAGATTCCGTCGAATTAATAACCTCATCCTTTTTTGAAGTCGGTTAAATTGACACAGAAATTTTTTAGCAATTCATTACTGAGAATTTAACATGGGAGGTTAAAACATAGTCGTGACTTATATCTCAATAGTTATAAGAGATAAATATATACGTTAATAATATAACGAACTACAAAATAAATAAAAGTTTCCCTTAATTATAACTTTTGCTCGCCTTCTGTAGGCACAACAATTTAATTCCAACTTAGGTATCAATTTACGATAAAACCCCAATCACCTCTAGCCTCTAGGCAATCTATTCCTTAGCTACTCGTTAGCAAGTTTACTAACTTAATATTTAGTTTTAATGTGAGTTCATCCCAAGGGTTTATTCAAGTAATACTTTGTAACCATCAGTAAATACTAATATCACAAATGGGAAAGTGTGTTTCGACACTGTCGTAGAACACTGTCGCAAATGAATATACAGCGAATCTTGATTTTGACACTAATGGCTTTTATAAACAACGCTTAACACCTAAGCAAAAGAAAAAAAAATTATATTCAGTAGTTTTGGAGATATTCAATCGGATAAAGTCGTATCTGAAACTCATTCCGAAGAGAAACGTCGCTTGTAAAGAAGCGCTGCTGTCACTTACTTGTGAAATAACGGCGACCGCCAGTTGATTGTCACTTGCGATGTTGTTAGCTGAAAAGCCATAGTTTTAATTTTAATTATAATTAAGAAATACTCGAAAGCCATGTCGTATAATAAGAACCAACATTGGTCTACGGAATGCCGCAAAACCAAGTTCAAAACTTTAAACTGCTCTCCTGTAAAGTAGCAATTTTGTAGAAGCAACTTTGTTCTACAACAGTGTCGGTTTGTTTGTTGGTTTGTCTTTCAAAAACGGATCGACGTGACTTTTGCATGGGTACAGTTGAGAACTTGGAGAGTGACATAGACTACCTTTTATCGCAAAAAAAAAAGCGGAATCTGAGATATGTGAGTTCGGTCTCCGCCATTTTTAGAGTTCCGTACCCAACCAAGATGCTAACGAGACCCTATTTCTAAGCCTTCCCTGTCCATCCGGCCGTCCGTCCGCCTATGACTGTATCTTATGAATCGTATTTTATGAACAGGTACTCTGGTCACAGAATGTGTATTTCTATTACCACTTTAACAAAAAAATGAGTGGCACTCGGGGACTGCCGCGGTAAAGCTATTGCATAGCATTTTTTATCAATTGAAGCAATCAAATGATTCGAACCTGCGACATTTAAAGAAAGCGGCCGCTCCCCCACTGCGCCAAACAGAGCTACTTGTGAACTTCTAAAATGTTGAACGCTTACTGAACGATGGTGTAAGGTTTATTTTCGTTACGGAATTTCTTGATTCGGTCGCTGCGCTCAAACTGTTTGTCCTAGTTCAAAGCCCGCGATAAAAGCTATGCAATAGCTTAAAAAATTAAAGAGTTCATGCAATAAGCTTTTGTTTTTACTTGATCTTAATAAAAGCTGGTGTTAATGTCTTGTACTATGGTCCAACTCGCACTTGGCCGATTTTTTTAATCTCCTATGTGATTATGTGTTTTTGATATTTATTCGGAACTGACACGAGGCCCAGTTTTCTTTTGCTTTGATGATGATTAATGTTAGCGAATTTTGTAAATGGTACCCTGTCATTAATTACACGACATAAATCATTTCCAGCCTCTATTATAGCTAAGTAATTTATCAGAACCCTGTTTGCGACGTTCGCGGAGTTAACTCGATTATGAACCACTTTGAATAATGAACAACTACCTACCTACACACCGGCACTTTCGACCTCAATTAATTTGATGATGTTTTTATATGCGCAGACAATAATTTTGACTTATAAAAACTTCACCCTTATTAGAAATCTATATATATAACTAGTGGTTCGCCCCGAACTGAGACCTCGCGGTATCCCATAATTCTTATATTGTAATTAAAACGCGCCGAATCTGATGACGTCAATCGTCATCTGCTTTCGTGGATGGGATGCGTATGCCTACAGTATTTTACTAAAATTCAGCTGGTTCGCTGAACGGGTGTTACGTAGTATACGATTTCATAATAAAAAAAATTATAAACTGCCATGACTGCGCGCTTGCGGCTTCTGCGGCGAGCATGTCTAGATGCGCGCTCATCTTTACATTCATAGACACAGTACCATCATACGGTAGTAAATAGGTGCTAACGTCTAATTATTGTAAATAGAAACGGATTTACTTTTACAAAAACAACGTGATACTTTTATTGATAATAATTTGCTAATTGAATAACATAATTAGTAATAGACAAAATAAGAATAGCTGACGCAAAACTGTATTAACAATATTAAAGACAGCGCCATCTATTAACAGTATAGTGAAGTTTTGTTAAAAACGTTGATGCCCATTAAAACTTAAATAATTTCGTTTCTTTATAACATTTATCTAATCTTAGTATTTGTTGTTCAAGTACAGAATATAACTCAAATTATGTGTAAGTTTCAAGTTTTAAAATAAAGTGGTTTTAGAGATATAGCCTCGAATACAATCTCCACTTTGAAAGCCCCCCATTTCGTCAATTTTAGGAAAAAAAATAAAAAAAAATACTTTTGTACTCGGTTCCAAATTATCTTTAAAATGAGGTACTGCAACCCTGTGAAATACAAAAAAATATATTTTACTTCGCATTCGCTTCTATGAGAATTAAGATTTTATAACTTTTTAAGCCATTTTCGGCTGGAGGCCATCGGTTTACATATCATATCTAAAATTTAAGTAATTACGTTCAGTAATTCAGAAGTTATAAGGCTCTGACAGACGGACGGACGGACGGACGGACGGACGGACGGACAATTGCAAATTCACTCAAGTAAACTCAGAGACCTTCGCTTCGCTCGGTCGAAAATCAATTTACTATAATTTATGTCATCTTTTGTACAATGTTTTCTGCGAATAAATAATTAATTTATTAATTTATTGTCGTACCTGTCAAATAAGCGGAAAGCTTGAGGAGCCCACTCCTAAGAGGGGAGACAAGAATATTGGTCAAGGTCACCTCAGCTTTACGAAATAATGTTTTTCTGATAGGCGAATTTGGCTATGGCTAGTTGCCAACCTACCGTCAATAACGAGCCGCCAAGCGATTCAGCATTCCGGCACGATGGTGTTTAGAAACCGATGAGACCCATGTCTCATTAAAACTGCTTTACCCCGTTTCAAGTTAGGCCGCCACCATCGTCACTTACCATCATGTGAGACCGCAGTCAAGGGCTGTTTTGACAACAAATTAAAATGATTATTTAGTACACTATAATTTGAACAGGCTTGATGTGGAAATTTATTCAGAGCATCCTGACAAATCTCACATCGAAATTAGCTAGAAAGGTGTTTTGAAGTTTGTAGTCACTGTTTGCCACCAATGGCTTTCGGACGTCTTTGTAGTTAAGTTAGTATTAAGTTAAGTTTAGTGTAAAGTTAAAAATTAGATTAACTGTTAAGGACTCATATACATAGGTATGTATCGATGGAGTTGACATGCCAGGTGGTGAAATCCCCAAAACTAAAAATGGATTAAAAAAGGTTCCTTTTTCACAGGTCTCTACAAAATTTAGTTGACATTGATTCGTTAGTGTTTCAATGGAAATTAAACTTTTGAGGCGCTCTAGATATACTTTCCTCTTAAGTTTTCGGATATGAAATGTTAATTTTAAAAGCTTTTGAACTTTTTAACACAAAACTCATTAGCACCCGCCATTTTGCCTCACAAAGAACAGGTATAAAGGCTTTAATGAGTACAATACTGTTTCTTGTTTAATTAAAACGTTGTTCCACGCGAGCTAGTTGTGAATTAATTAAGTTTAAGAGAATTTTTAAGTCGACACTTAATTACATTGTCTTAGCTAAGCCCTGTAAAGCTTCATAAAATGCAAAAAGAACAATGAAAAGTCAATTTTCAAATAAAAAAAAATTAAGTGGCACTCGGGGACTGACGCGGTAAAGCTATTGCATAGCATTTTTTATCAACTTATGCAATTATAATATTTATGCAATATTTTTTTTGCATAATAAAAATTATGCAAAAAAATAATTAAAAAACAAACAAACAAGAAAAGCGCACTGTCACTACTTCGCGAGTGAGATTCGAACCTGCGACATCATAGACCATACGGTAAAGAAAGCGGCCGCTCGCCCACTGCGCCAAACAGAACTACTTGTGAATCTCTAAAATGTTGAACGCTTACTGAACGACGGTGTTAGGTTTATTTTCGTTGCGGAATTTCTGGATTCAGTCGCCGCGCTCAAACTGTTTGTCCTAGTTCAAAGCCCGCGATAAAAGCTATGCAATAGCTTAAAATACAGACCCGTAAAATGCAATTTTACGGAAGGGGCACTCCATTGACCGAGCGAAGCGAAGGTCTCTGAGTCTACTTGAGTGAATTTGCACTTGTCCGTTCGTCCGTCCGCCTGTCAGAGCCTTATAACTACTGAATTACTGAACCTAATTACTTCTCCGGTAGCTTTCAGCCAAATATTGCATAAAAATCTTGAGAGGTGTCAAGGGACACCCGGATGAAACGTAGTTCCTTTCGATTACATTGTGTTCGGTATTTTCGCGGTACAACATTGGGTCTCCGTAGCCTAGTGGCTCCGGCAGTCGCTTAATAGTTCAAAGTCGATGGTTCGAATCCCAGCTCGACAGACCGAATTTTCCATTTTCAATTTTATTTTAAACAATTTCTACATGTGGAACCTTTCCCTAATTTTTTATAACTTTTAAGTTATAAAAAATTTGGGAAAAATAAGCTTTCATAGAAGCGAATGCAAAGTAAAATATTTTTTGTAGCGTTACATAGGCTTGCGACGCATCTTTTTAAAGAAGATTTTGAACAGAGTAGAGAAATATTTTGTTTTAAATTTTTCCCTTAAAATTGTCGAAATGGGGGGCCTTCAAAGTGGGGATTGAATTCGAGGCTATAAGTCAGAAACAGCTACATATTAGAAGCTGAAACTTGTGTATAATATCAGTTATTTATAATATCAGTCAGAGACATGGAGGGAGCGAAAGAATTAATTACCCAACGTTGGTTACCATACAATTACCGGAGTCAAAATTGCTTAACCAATATAATCGTTTGTTATGCGATGTCACAACTAGGCCCTCATGTGTAGAGAGAGGAGGAATACTTCCAGACGCTTCTTTTATTTGCTACAAATAAATACTCGTATGAAATATTATTGTATAAACTGAAAACTTGTGACAATATTTTTACCGAATAAATTGGCATTGTTAATACATATTTATAAAGTTTGCTCGAATGTTCACATTTCTTTGTGGGGAACGCAAAAAGTACGTGTGCTAGAACAATTTGTTGTGGAAACTGGGGTCGAGACGTGGACTGAATATTATGACAAGAGTTGGAAACTTTGCCTTTGACAGAGGCGGCGCGGGCGGGTAGGCGAGGCCACACTGTACGCTTGTTTACAGCAATAGGGTATTTGACAAGAAAACACCGGCCAAGTGCGAGTCATACTCGCGCGCTGAGGGATTCGTATTGTGTGGATTATAATAATTACTAGATGGCCAGCTTAGTGGCGAAATTTTGTAATATATTACTGGAGACGTTAAGTCAGTGAAAATGTATGATAAACGCTTTAAAATGCTGTAACTTTTTATTGACTCGAACTAGAAGCTTGAATTCTTTACAGCATCAAGGGACCATCGACATATTTTGTACTTCAACTTAGTACCTCAAGCCGTTTTTTGGGAAAAAGGGCCTTGACGCACAGACATACGGACACCTTTAAGGGTTGCGGTTTTTTTTGAAACCCTAAAAACTTTAATTGTAGTCGTTGTAAATAGTGATAGCTTAAGTTGGTTGGTTCCGCCGTCTATATTCCGTTGTAGGTAAAAGGCTATGAGGTTAGGTAAAGTGATCTTCCGCCTCTCGCATTCAATCGATGCCTGCCACTTTCCTGATGTCATCAGCCGGGGGGCGCCCTACACTCCTTACGACCTTAGGACCTTCCGAACTTGCGATCTTCGGTTCTCCGACAATCGGACCAGCCCACTTGCACTTGGTAGCCTTAAAAGCTACGTCGGTTACTTTAGTTCTGTGACCAATCTAACTAAGTTACTGCGTATCAAAATTATCCTTCAAAGAAATTTCGAGCATAGGTCTCCCCATAGCACGCTGAGCGACTTGAAGTTTTTCGACTAGCCTCACTGTCAGACAGGTTTCAGCACCTTCAGCAGTTTAAGCTCCGGGTAAGGCGCAGTGCCAGCGCGCACACGGAGCAACTTCAAAAATGTGAACTTTTTAAAAGTTTCCTTAACAGTATGCGATCACTGAAACTCGCAACTACAGTCGCTACGTCTGCGCAGTTTCTTAAAATTATATGAAAATCTTAAAAAAACAGCTAGTTGCGTGCTGCTGGTTGCTGCAACAAGCGAATAAGTGTGCGAAGCGCCTAAAACATACGTACCTGGCGACTTCTGTAGGCTCTTCTGTCACTTGCGATGCCAAACTGGCAGAGTTGGAAAACGGTGGCAAATAAGCCATTAAAACCACAGAAGTCATCCACTTACTGACTTAGGTCATCGTTGCTTACCCAGTGCAATCCACTGATACGCGCTGTCCACGTCTCTCTCGCCTTAATATTTTGAGCAAGAATTTTAAAATTACTTCTATATAGCAGCCCTACCAGAAATTCGACAAACTCTGCCATCTCATCCATTTCAGTGAAACATCATTATTTTTAGCTCGCTTCGATGTTTACTCAATGTTGAAACTTGTGTTATTTCAATTTGGAAAATAGTTTCTGAATACCGAAGTTAACCTATACCTACATACGGGTGATTTCACGACAGTTTCGAATACCTCCTTATAAATCAAAACAAATTCACTATTAATATAATTTTTCTTCACTTTATTACAAAATATTCTAATACTAAAGGCGGACCTTAATGCCTAAGCATTTTTTAAGGTTTTTAAAAGTTTAGCTAAACACTGTACTAAATAAAAATTGGTTGTCTGTAAAGTCGGTTAACGGACGATAGTTTTACGTGATAACGTCATAAAGAAACATTGATGAAAAATTGCATAATTTTATGAATTGAATTGAATTATTATCACTGAATTATCATTATTTTGTATAATACATAGAAGGAGTTAATTGAAAATTATAATTATTTTTGACCGAGCGAAGCGAGGTCTCTGAGTTTACTAGAGCGATTTGCACTTGTCCGTCCGTCCGTCTGTCCGTCCGTCCGTCTGTCAGAGCCTTATAACTTTTGAATTACTGAACGTAATTACTTCAAATTTAGATATAATATGTAAACCGATGGCCTCCAGCCCAACATGACTTAAAAAGTTATAAAAATCTTTATTTCAGGGGGGGCTCTCATAGAAGCGAATGCGAAGTAAATTTTTTTTTTGCTATTCATAGTTTTTCTGTGTATCATTTTAAAGACAATTTGGAACAGAGTACAAACGTATTTTTTTTTTAATTTTTTTCCTAAAATTGACGAAATGGGGGGCTTTCAAAGTGGCGATTTAATACGCTCGCTTGAAGACGCTCTCTGGGAAAATTGGCTATATATTTTCAAGCTGCACTTATTTTTTTACTTCACTTGTATCCTGTACTTGAACAACAAATACTAAAATGATATGAATATTATAAAGAAACGAGATTATTTAATTTTTAATGAGCATCAGTAAATTTCACATAGCTTCACAATAATGCTAATAGATGGCGCACTCATTAACTATTCCATGGAACTAGGACTACTAGGAGTTACGACTACGATCTATCCCAAAAACAGTTTTGCGTCGACTACTATTATTTAGGTACATAATATGAAAACATATTATTCAATTAAAATTATTCTTTAGTTAAATATCAAACTTCAATAAACTATTAATTGCTGCATTTTATTTATTTTCTATTCGCGTCGATAGATGACGATTTGTACAGATGCCCCTAACCCGTTTTCAATCGTTAGTACCCACATAATAATTCAATGTTTTCACTGACGTTCCCTAACCTTTACGGGCTGCCTATGATAAGTTAGGTGATGATTACTGTCAACTTCTTTATCACGATCCTGTACGGGACACCTAAAAGGACATTGGGACGGATGTTAGGACTTAGGATTGTGTTTTGGAGCTACCTACGTAAAGAGACTCCTACATAGGGGATGCTTTAGGTATGTTTGGTGAAAACGGGCATAATAATAATGTCACTTTTGGTCGTCACGTATCGATTGAATGAATAATCATGGGATACTGTTACCGCGAGGTCTCAGTTCGGGGCGAACCACTAGTCTCTAGTCACAAGCCAACGCTTGGGCCGATCGTGCTTCTCTATCGCTTGTTCCGCGCTCTCGCTTGCACGCGCAGGCCCAGGCGGAACGTGACACTTTTTCGCCGGTGTTCATCGATTTATAAGACGTTATCACGTCAAAAATATTATCATCCAGTGAATTGTAAATAGTAATAGCAGTTGTGTTTTTAATAGTTTAATAATAACTTAATATTGTTCAGAAAAGTTAAACAGAGTTAAAAGATTAGGCAAACAAGTCATTTAAGAGTTAAAACATAATATTATGTATATCGAACACGTACTAAGCTAAGGTTATGTATATCGATCGGTGGAATTCGAACCGACTGGTGCCCTTGGCCCATTTTCCTTCAGTGTAATATAGCGAGGTGAATTTAATTTATTGTGTAAACCTATCCATACTATCATTGATAATTGAATGAAACACACAGCACACACGCACACACATACACACACGCACACAACAAATCTTACTACCTTCCTAATATGAGAAAAAAGAACTTAAAACCATAAAAAATTGAAAAATCTTAATTACATAAACGAACTCATTATTTTACGTCAAAATTGTTTTTATTTTTATTTATTTGTGTACGCACGAACTACCTTCGTACAATGTTTTGATTTCAGTGCTACAAAACACAGCCTTACACTGTGCGAGTACTTTTAACTTTACACTGTGTTACAATTAGTTACAATAATTAAGATAATTAACATAGTAAGTATGTAAGTAGAGTAATTTTATAATTTGTGGATCGACGTTGTTTTAAAAGTTCCTATAAATAGCTCTTAAAATAAGTTTAGGTTGTAGTGACAAGCTGAAAGTTAGAAATAGCCTCATTGTGTATTCCGGTCATACGTTAGAAGTCGCGGAAGGTCTGGTATGAAGATAAGCTGCATCGACCCGTCTGTGGCTGGCACCTCGTTTAGCTTTATTGTTGGAAATAGAACGAAAATATCTACTGTCGAATACAGTCCGATTTTTATATAAAACTAGCTGACCCAGCGAACTTCGTAACGCCAGCAAAAATATTTAGTGGTTGGTCACCCTTATCATTTAGGGCTATGAAAAATAGATGTTGGCCGATTCTCAGACCTACCCGATATGCACACAAAATTTCATAAAAATCGGTCCAGCCGTTTCGGAGGAGTAAGGTATAACATTGTGATACGAGAATTTTATATATTGTAGATTTAAGTGTCTGTAATGTCAAAATAACAGCTTCGTACTAAATGCAAATAAATATGGAAGTATATATTCGGTACTTAAAACAAAACATCAATTTTTTAAATTTTTGCCTGTTAGTCTGTCTGACTGTTTATTCCGGCTAATCTCGGGAGCGGCGGGACTAATTTTGACGGGACTCTCACTGAAATATAGCTGATATTTTAAGGAGTTACTAAGGGTACTTTTTAGCCGATTTAATTAAAGAGTTGAGTTTTTCTACCTATGTATGTATATCTATATCTCCGTGTTTTCTTAACCGATTTGCGTGAATCTTTTTTTAATTGATACAGAAACTTTACGAGATGGTCCCATAAAAATTTTGGGTTCTAACTCCTCAACCCTGATGCTGCAGGGGTACTAACCACCTAAACTGTGGTGATTTTTTAACTGTTGATTATGAATAGTTGTTGTAGGTACCAAAGACTACATATTATGTAATTAAATTTCAGAACCCAACCCGTGTGTGCGGTTATGGTGTAACTCTAACACACTCGGGCGCGATTCCCAAGAGATGTGGGTTCGTATCCCGCTGGCCTCGGAATTTTTGACATGTGTTTGTATTTATTCAGAACCAATACTTTAACCAACCAACACTTTAATACTGATGCTGCAGGAGTTTTGCCCACGCGGATTTATTATCCATCGACGTAAATTGATTGTATGTAATTTTGAACGAATTATTCAAGCATGTTATCAATATGAAGACCAAAAGAAACGCCGCTGGCAAACCCGAGGTGATATAGAAAGTACCTAATAGAATGATTCATGTCGAAAAATAAATCGAACTTTTTCGGACGTAAAAATATTTCATATACCAAGTGCGAAGGGTGTCTGTAAGATATCAAATTGTGATATTTTCCCAAAAGGTAATTTCCATGAAAACTGAAATAACAGAGGTTTAAGTTGGATTATACAGGTCTGCCCGCGAAATTCAAATTTAATTTGGTTTTTCGCAATTTGTAAACTAATACGACAAAGTTGGCCTAAGGCATTCTAATTGCGACGATGGCAGTATCATCTTCACAGGTTTATATAAAAATCTTTACTTGACAGTGTCCAGTTTAAGAAATTAGTCCGAGTATCGAGTTTGACGTGAGTTAATCACAAATTAGTCGATATTCTGACTAATTTCTAATCAACCTTAAGTAAATAAAGTTTGACAGTTGCCAGTTGGCGCGGTGTGGCGTCATAGCTTTAGTAGCGTAGCTTCTTCGTTGCCGCAGCCCTACAAAAAAATTCCATGTTCTCTTCTTTTTCTTCTTCTTTATCGACAACCAATAGACGTCCACTGTTGGAAAAAGACTTTAATGGACTTCCAAGTTCTCGGCCCTACGCCGACTAAATCTAGCTACACATCTGATGTCGTCCGTCCACTTAGTGGAGGATCTGACAACATTGCACTGCATTTTATAAACTTCTTTTTCCGGACATGTGCTTTGCAAATGTTTATTAAACCAATTAAAACGATAAACTGTAGATTAAACGATAAACTGTAGATAACTGTAGATTAAACCATTCAAAACGATAAAGTGGAACTGTTGAGTGTCAAATATGCTTAACAGTTACAAAAAATTTTGAAATTCGAGAATTATTTGCGTGATATTACAAAGAAAAAAATTAAATGGCACTCGGGGACTGCCGCGGTAAAGCTATTGCATAGCATTTTTTATCAACTTATGCAATTATAATATTTATGCATTTTTTTTTTGCCTTATAAAAATTATAAAACAAACAAACAAGAAAAGCGAACTGTCACTACTTCGCGAGTGAGATTCGAACCTGCAACATCGGCGCTCGAAAGCGGTCGTTCGCCCACTGCGCCAAATAGAGCTACTTGAGAACCTCTAAAATGTTGAACGCTTACTGAACGACGGTGTTAGGTTTTTTCGTTACGGAATTTCTTGATTCGGTCGCCGCGCTCAAACTGTTCGTCCTAGTTCAAAGTCCGCGATAAAAGCTATGCAATAGCTTAAAATTGTACTCTGTTTACGCTACTCTGTCTGTCTAAATTAAAGCTCTACGAGCGATCCAAGGCGTATCCCGCATCTAGGAAAAATATTCTTTTTTATTTTATCAACGAAGTATCGAACCCCCAGATATTTTGAAGTGGCGAATCGCGCTGCACAGCAAGTAAGTCAACACGTTTGTTTTTTCCATCAACCTGTAACCTGCAAAATAAGTTCACCTTCAGAGCACGAAGGATTTCTATTTCCAGAAATGGGTACTAACCAAAACTTCTAAAACCAACCATCCCTTTCCCATTCTGCGTGAACAATATTTTAATATCACTGAGTTGACTGATCACTAGAACAGCATTAAACCACAAAATGGACTCAAGCTGGCTGGTGTAGAATTTGCACAGTTTTTTGTTATTGTTGTACTGTACTGTAATTGTTTTTGTTAATCAACTAATTGGGTAGATAATATGGGCTCTATTTGTGAATAATTTTGGTGACAATAATAATTGACGAAATCTTTACGGTAGTGTGAACAGAGAAGGGAATAAAAAGTGATTAGAGGTTCCAAGCTTACGTCTTGGTGATCTTCATGGACACTTTTTGAGAGCTGATGTACCTACTTCTAATCCAACAAAATGTGCATTGATAAGAATATCCATGATATACCTAATAAGTCCTCGTATATGCCGGTCAGAGCCTTAAATTCATCATTTTTGTTCAAACATAATGAAATGGTTGCCATATCATTTTTTATGACATCGAAGCACGAGCGCATATTTTGTAACTTTAGTAATGAACTTACTGCGATAGCTAATGTGAACACATTTCACACATAAAGGCGAGAGTGAATCTATATCTACTCTTTCAATCATTGGCCTGATGGACGTGGTTTGCTAGCTGTTGATAGCCTAGTGGTTAGGACTGTGGTCTCCTATTCGGGGGGTCGCAGGTTCGATCCCGGGTACGCACCTCTGACTTTTCGGAGTCAAGTGCGTTTAAGCAATTAAATATAACTTGCTTCAACGGTGAAGGAAAACATCGTGAGGAAACCTGAACACCTGAGAGTTCTTCATAATGTTCTCGAAGGTGTGTGAAGTCCGCCAATTCGAATTGGGCCAGCGTGGTGGACTGTGGCCTATAGCCCTTCTCTGAGAGGAGACCAGCGCTCAGTAGTGAGCCGTTAATTGGTTGCTAATGACGTGGTTTGCTACTCCACGTTCTAACTCAATGCCTAATATTGTCACACTTCAAGTAACGGATCTGAATAATTTCAGGTCCAGCCCTCTTTTTTTATTCATTTTGTTACGTGGGTGCCACTCTCAAAGTTTTTAGAACCTCCTAAAATAAATTGGATTGGATTTAATTTAGAATGAATTTTTAAAAAATACTCTTGCTCCTCAATAGCTCTAAGCACCGAATGGCGGTTTGACCCATAACCTTAGCAACGTGAAGTTACCTAAAATGAATACAAACTCAGGTTAGGTACTGAAATTGTTAATCGCAGGGTACCTACTGGAATAGGCAAACTATAATAATTTTATTATAACAAAATAACAAAAGTAGGTAACTTTTACAATAAAACTATATTAAGTATGTGCATTAATGTTAAGCCTGCTATGACTTAGGCTTCCTTTTCGGTTCAAAGTTCGATCCCAGACATGCATCTCTGAATTTATAAATTAATTCTTTCTAATATATAAAATTCTCATGTTGTTACCAAACTCCTCCGAAACGGCTGGACTGATTTGTACGAAATTTTGTGTGCATACCGTGTAGGTCTGAGAATCGGCCAACATCTATTTTTCGTACCCCTAAATGATAAGGGTGACCCACCCCTAAATATTTTTATTGGCGGTACGAAGTTCGCTTAGTTAAGTATGTAAAACTTGAAAACACATGAGGAAACCAGCATGCTTGAGAACACACACACACACACACACATAGATTTTAAACACAAACAACAAAGGAAATAAATAATTTCATTTCATTTCAATGACAATAATCACAACCTTCATGCTAAGGAGGCATTTTTTTCAAAGAACTACAGACAGAGTGAATAAGAGTTATTCCACGAGGAAGATATAAAAAGATATATTATTGTGTTATTTAATATAGCCACTGTCATAAAATTTCATTACGCGGGTACTCCAAACTGTTTCGAAATAAGGTTACGTTACGAAAAATATAGCAATTCAATCCCTCTACACGTTTTTATGGGACGGAAAATGGGATAAGCAGTTTTTTATTAATATTTTCACTTCGTAAAATCACTTTATTTTATTTGGTAATTATATAAATTTTATTGAAATACTAGCTGATTCCCGCGACTTCGTCCGCGTGGATTAATTTTCTTGATTCCCGCGGGAACTTTCTGATATCCGGCATAAAATGTAGCCTATGTGTTAATTCTGGGTATGATCTATCCACGTTCCAAATTTCAGCCAAATCAGTTCATTCGTTGTAGTGTGAAAGAGTAGCAAACATCCATCCATCCATCCTCACAAACTTTCGCATTTATAATATAGTATATAGCTTACAAAAGATTAATAAATCATCATCATCATCACTATAATCAACCTCCGGCTTTTTGAGCACAAGTTGATTAAGAGTTCACAAAAATACGGCTGGTACAATTTACATTAAATAACTTCTTTTCGCTCGCTATTAAATAATTATAAAAATTATTTTTAAAAACCGACTTCAAGCGCCCGCGCCACTACAAAGTATATAATTTATTGTTGATTTTTTAAAAACCTCTCGACCGATTTCGATCAAATTTAAATGGGACCACCTGGGACAACTGGGACACCCTTTCAAACAAAAAGGAATTTTCCAAATCGGTTCAGGCGTCTTCGAGTAAGTAATCCGTGAAAATACATAAAAGATTCCGACGAATTGAGAACCTCCTCCTTTTTTGAAGTCGGTTAAAACCAATTTTAATACAATAACTTTTTTATACAACATCAATAATAATTTAAGTAAGCTTAGAATAGAGTAATTTATTCTAACGACAACACTTTCATAGGCTTCTACAACGAGTTAGAGGATTATACAACGAATGACCTAAGCTTCTTTCGGTCCCGGAAATCCCCACGGGATTATAAAACCCCACATCCACTAAATCAGACATCAGCTTGTATTCAATAATAGGAGTAAAAACAGCCTTGTTTCTTCAGCGGCACATAAATATTACACTTCTGAGATAATTCCGTGCTGAGATATTGCCCTCCATAAAGTAACGTTTTCGTCGTTCGTCGTTTCTTTTACATTAATACAGGGTCCATAGATGCATAAAAAGTTTCTTAAGATGTTATTCCACGGGACACACGAGACTCGAATCATCGAATCACAAAAACTTTAGCCCGGAAAATTTAATGTAACATCCGTAATATTTTTTTTTAAATATTAGTCAAGTTGAAGTTGACTAATATCCTTTTCTCCCCTCCAAATAAGCGGAAAGCTTGTGTTAGGAGTGGGTACGACAATAGTGCAACGGGTGGGATTCGAACCTGCGACCTTTCAGTTTTCAGTCCGCACCTTTAACCGTAGGGCTATTGATTTTGTTTGTTTGAAATGTAGCGTATGTCTTCCGGAGTCCGGACCTTAATAACCAATCTGATGCCCGCGACTTCATTCGAGTGGATATAGTTTTTGAAAATCCTTCGAAAACTCTTTGATTTTCCGGGATAAAAGTAGCCTATGTCACTCTCCAGGTCCTCAACTATACCATGCAAAAAATCACGTCGATCGTAGCTCTGTTGCGGCGTGATTGAAGTACAAACTAACAAACAAACACCCTTTCGCATTTATAATAATATTAATATGATAGTATTTTGAAACTCCTTCCACTTGCAAGTGCAACGCTGCAACTTGCTGCCAGCCTGGTGAGATCGTAGTCAAACATTTAATCTAAAGCCAACTTTTCATCGATAAAAAACCATGTCGCCCGTGGGAAATCGCCCTAAGCGTTATACATAGCTTAATCACCCGCGCAGACAATGAGAGACTGTTTCTTGCTCAAAGAATAATTTAAATAATGGCGTATCTCGAAAGGCCATGGCGCGGGAAATTTTGCACGTGGGCATGATTTGTCTAACATTTAATTTGTAAAGTTCCTAAACGAGCGATTTGAGTTCAAATATTGAGTCGTTCAAGCACAATTCAGGTCATAAACTTTTGCAAGCGACTTCCTACGTGTGGAGTATGATTTTTAAGAATCCCGCGAGAACCTTTTGTGTCCCGGGACAAAAAGTATACACCATCTTGGCAAATACGGCTATAAAAAATGGCACGACTACCGCTAATTATCTTCATCTCAAATTTAGTAGCCAAATAGTTGGAATCAAATATGTAGTAGCAATCTAAAAATCATCTTTCGAGTGAAATTAAGATTGTATTCGTAGTAGGTAGATTAGGTAGGTTGGGCTGGCGTTATGGGATTTCCCCATAGGTTAGACAAGCTGGGCCATCGTTCAGGGAGCTTCGTGATGTCTGCTCGTCCAAAATCCCTCAGTGCCCGAAGAATAAAGTCATCGAACAGTGCGTGTTGACAGCTTACTATGGGCCTCAAAAGAAGAATGTCACTCACCGGGTGACGAAGATAGCCCGGATTACCCCTGCCAGACGCAAGCACTCTTCATCGTAGGTATAAAATTACAAATACTTGGCGTTATTCCGTCCGGACGGGCTTCTGTACCTCTACTATTATGGGCCCCTGCTAGATTAGAAGGTAAGAAGACCTGCTACTGACGATAGACAAAGGATGGATGATCTCATGCGAGGCAAGACTGTATTCCACAGCGATCCTTTAAAGAGATACGTCAAGCAGTTGACGTGGGTATGTATATCGATAGAGTATCATGATTATGGTAGTTAAGGCTGTATGTTTCGTGTAAATACACCCATACTAGGCCTGAATAATTTATTCAGGCGAGTGATTATCGACCGAGCGAAGCGAAGGTCTTTGAGTTAACTAGGGCGATTTGCACTTGTCCGTCCGTCCGTCCGTCCGTCCGTCCGTCTGTCAGAGCCTTATAACTTTTGAATTACTGAACGTAATTACTTCAAATTTAGATATAATATGTAAACCGATGGCCTCCAGCCGAAAATGGCTTAAAAAGTTATAAAAATCTTTATTTCAGGGGGGCTCTCATAGAAGCGAATGCGAAGTAAAAAAAAAAAATCGCGTTACATAAAATTGTTACGTATCATTTTAAAGATAATTTTGAACTGAGTACAAAAATATTTTTTTTTTAATTTTTCCCTTAAAATTGACGAAATGGGGGGCTTTCAAAGTGGCGATTTTATACGCTCGCTTGAAGACGCTCTCTAGAAAAATCCGCTATGGATTTTCAAACTGATTTTATGTTTTTAGGTCACTTATATCCTGTACTTGAACAACAAATACTAAAATTATATGAATATTATAAAGAAACGAGATTATTTAATTTTTAATGGGCGTCAGTAATTCATATAGCATCAACATAGCTTCACAATAATGCTAATAGATGGCGCAGTCAGTAACTATTCCCATGGAACTACGAGTTAAATTCAATGTTTGATAAATAATTCAATGTTTTCACTAACGTTCCCTAACCTTTACGGGCTACCTATAAGTTAGGTGATTGATGTTTTCTGTCAACTTATTTATCACGATCCTGTACGGGACACCTAAAAGGATATTGGGACGGATGTTAGGACTTAGGATTGTATTAAAGGAGCTACCTACGTTAAGAGACTCCTACTTAGGGGATGATTTAGGTATGTTTGGTGAAAACGGGCATAATAATAATGTCAGTTTTGGTTATCATGTATCGATTGAATGAATAATCATGGGATACCGTTACCGCGAGGTCTCAGTTCGGGGCGAACCACTAGTATAGGTATGTGTAGATGATGTAAATCAATAGCAACTACCACGCTCGCGGTCTAGTGTGAATACTAATGCCTGCCATTGATTCCGCGCTCATCGAGTCTGGCTTAGCCATGTTCCGGAGTGAACGGAATTAATGAATATTTACGTGTGGTGACAGGCAATTTGCTTTAACGAAGTATTCAATGATAGAGTGGGTTCTTCTCATAACAAAGTGCTTTTGGAATCCTTTTAGCGCGCGATTCAGTGGCGCGTTTTGTTAACGCGCGTCTACATCGCTACTTTGGGCGGTTCGTCATATTTGCAACGCGCGACAGAAGCGATTTAGTAGCGATGCAATTGCACGGTATCGATTCAGCATCGCAGCTATACTAACGCGCGACTGTTTTGGACGACAGACGGTCGGGTAAAAGAAAAGCGGTGGTGTGGCGTTCACAGGTAGTCACCAGAGCGTACTGTACCCTAGCTATTGAGCACATATTGCTGAATTTTAATATCTAACTAATATTATAAATGCGAAAGTGTGTTTGTTTGTTGGTTTGCCCTTCAATCACGCAGCAACAGAGCAACGAATTGACATGATTTTTTGCATAGGGATAGTTTATGGGCCGGAAAGTGACATATTATATCTTGTGGCTTCTTTTTACTCCGAAAAAAATGCACAGTTCCTATGAGAAGTTTGTCCTTCAATAACGCGGTAACAGAGCAAAGGATTGACGTGATTTTTTTTGCATAAAGATATTTATATCATACTTGCTCAGTAACTAGGGGTTACTATGTTGGAAAGTCTCCTTGTAAGTTGGTGTTTGCAATTCAAGGCAACATTACGTCGCACTATGCTTGAATTGTAATGTTCACATTACAGTTCAAGCTATGCAAAACTCCTTGGTAAACAATCTCTTTTCTTATAAAATGGTAAGAAAACTTTTTACTGAAAAAAAAACACTGAACATGGCGGCATTTAATTTCCATACATTTCAAACTATGCGAAACTCCTTGGAACTCAGAGCCGTAAAAAAAAATAGAAAACTATTTACGAATAAAAAATGGAAATGGCGGCATTTCATTTGATCTGAAAGTTTGTGAAGTTTGTTCGTAATAATTATTCTAATTAAAATTTCATTTTGCATTACCAATGTTTAATTTACCTCGCAAGAATGATATAAAGTAGAATGCTTACCTCGGTTGCAAGTAGCTATTACACCCCCGAACTATATTCACCCTCGCTCGCTGCGCTCGCTCGTGTGACTAAATATCTCGGGTGCACGCGATCCATTAGCGCCCTATGCGAGCTGCGCTCGCACTGGCGCCAAATTGGATCTTGTTCTGTAATAGCTTACTTACGTCCCTTGTGTAACAATCTACTATTATACTACACCTGCTCGGAAAGTACCTTCTGATTTGCGTCATATCGGAAAAGAGCGAGAAAGAAAATACGTCTTTACGTGGAGACAAATCTGCGGGCTGAAAAAATGTATGAAATTTCATTACTTACGTGCTTTAGCGGGCTGAAAAGTTGTATGAAAATCCATTACACACGTGGTTTTTTTTTTTAATTTTTGATAAAATCAGTTCAGTAATACCAATACTTAAAAAATGATAAAAAAAATAGAAATCTGTTACAACAAATAAGACTCATTATTTTCATAGTAAGTACCTAATAAATTAAATAACGAACTAAAAATATAAAAAATAGGAACTAAATGATAAATAATAAAATAATAAGTAAATATCATATTATCATAATATTATCCTCTACATTCTACAACATGGTTGCCTGGTATGTGCTGGTATCGCTTCTAATAGTTTTATAGCCGCCACCCTTGTACCCTTATGTTGTTGTTGTACCCTTATGTTATTTATTTTGTATATTAGTGTATTTATTTTATCGACCGAGCGAAGCGAAGGTCTTTGAGTCTACTTGAGTGAATTTGCACTTGTCCGTCCGTCCGTCCGTCCGTCCGTCCGTCCGTCTGTCAGAGCCTTATAACTTCTGAATTACTGAACGTAATTACTTCAATTTTAGATATAATATGTAAACCGATGGCCTCCAGCCGAAAATGGCTTAAAAAGTTATAAAAATCTTTATTTCAGGGGGGCTCTCATAGAAGCGAATGCGAAGAAAAAAAAATTTTTTTGCTTTTCATAGAGTTACAGTACCTCATTTTAAAGATAATTTGGAACAGAGTACAAAAGTATTTTTTTTTTAATTTTTTTCCTAAAATTGACGAAATGGGGGGCTTTCAAAGTGGGGATTATATTTGACCTCACAACGGAATAACCATTGAAAGCTGGGGCTTGAAAGTTTTATAATTTTAGCGTAATATCATGTACTTGAACAACAAATACTAAAATTAGATAAATGTAATAAGGAAACTAAATTATTTAATTGTTAATGAGCAGCAACAACAGAACTTCACAATGATGTCAATAGATGGCGCTCTCATCTTATATAGCAAATGCAGCTATATGTAACATATTATTCAATTAAAATTATTATTTAGTCATTTAGCAAACATCAATAAAACTTCACGTTGCAGTTTGTTTTTACATGTTTTCTGATCGTGTCGATAGTTGACGCTGTGTACACAGTACAAGTAATTTAATTTGAATGTTCCAAAAAACTATACCTACAATAAGTTTGATTGAGGCCTTGAGGATTTCACTATAACAGTTCCCTAACCTTTACGGGCTACCTATGTTTTTGTAGTTATTTGACACTTTCTGTCAACTTTGTTATTACGAACCTCTACGGGACAACTAAAGGTGAAAATGACATTGGGATGTTAGGATTGTATTTAGGGGCTACCTACGTAAAGAGACTTCTACAAAGGGGATGATTTAGGTATGGTTGGTGAAAACGGGCATAATAATAATGTCAATTTTGATCGTCATGTATCTATTGAATGAATAAGTAATTATGGGAAACCGTTACCGCGAGGTCTCAGTTCGGGGCGAACCACTAGTTTTCATTTAAATTTTTAATTAATATAATTAAATATAGAAGAATATCATAAAGACGAGTTTGTTTTATAAGTAGGAATACGCGGTTACAGATTCTATTAGGCTGAATAGGTCATGGATCTTTGCCTGTCCTCAAGAGGGCTAATGAAAAACAACAACAACCTACAAAATTGTTCGCGCTATTTTCTTTGTGTTTGTGTACCAAAAAATTATTGTCAAAAAAACAAATTGTTGCTGGCCGCTTGCATTTTCTTTGCATTTAAAAAAATTAATAAAATTCTTTCCTTTGTTTTATCATAATATTGAATTTATAAATATAACAGTGAAGTTATTTTGATGACGCCGCCAGAATAAAAAATTATTTGCTGAAGCAGCGATTGCAAATCTTTTGCCCGAAAAATCCAAAAATAGATACAACAAAGATTACGAAGATTTTGTACAATGGAAAAACGAGAAAAATGCACCATCTTTTTCTGAAAATGTTGTACTCTTTTAACTAACATTCATCTACTCATCCATCTACGAAGCCACCAGTGGCAACTAGACAAGCAGTTGACCTTTGGAACCACAGCTTTCCACAAGCGCTGTGCCACCAGCACAGGCATTTATCTCGTCAGCTGTTTTGTCTCAGACGTCTAAAACCATTAATTTGTCGAACAAAAACATCACCTTCAGTTTTAATGATTGTACGAATTTCAATATAAACTTTAATTAAAAAATGTCTGTTATTTTCCTCGTAGGTGTAGTATAAAGCACTATGTATCACTCGGGAGAAAGTGCGATTCCTTACTCGGGTGTATTAAGGCCCTCGGCTGCGCCTCGGGCCTCAAATGACACCCTCGTATGTAATCGGTCACTTTCACCCCTCGTTGAACAATGTACTATTTTAGGGCCGAAGAGTGACAAAGGCTATACTTTTTATCCCGAAAAATGCACAGTTCTTATGGGCAGATACGCTTAAGCTCACACTTGCGCATGCTTGCTTGCTTCCATGTTTGTTTGCTTGCTTGATTGCAGGATTAAAAAAACTAAACAAACGCGGACGAAGTCGCGGGTAAAAGCTAGTCAATACGATATTTTGTCGATCAGCAATATGGGCCTATAAAACCTCTAGATTTTATTAAATTCAGTTAGTGCTTGATCTTCAGTCAAATTGCTGCCCAGCTACTTGTCTAGCCCTGAAAATAACAACTCCGGCTTAAATCTACCCTTCACTAGGGTTTCGATTGTATTGATTCTGCATCGCGTCTGTATCGCGATAGTAGCGATGCAGAATCGTCGTGCTGGGCGAAGGTATACGACCTGCGACAGCACTGCGCTTGTATCGCTGTTTTTTTTGCGATTTTATCGCTACTGAATCGCTGCAAAAAGTCACCGTGGGTGAGTCCCTAGTTTTAAGAATAGAATAGAAATAGAAATAGAAATAGAAATAGAAATAGAAATAGAAATAGAAATAGAAATAGAAATAGAAATAGAAATAGAAATAGAAATAGAAATAGAAATAGAAATAGAAATAGAAATAGAAATAGAAATAGAAATAGAATAGAATAGAAATGTTTTTTTTTATTCAAATAAACTTTTTTACAAGTGCTTTTGAATCGTCGATGAGTCTACCACTGGTTCGGAATGCCGTTGCCGGTAAGCTTGTCAACAGTTGTCTTGTTGAACATGGTTCTTGTTTGTTTTTCAACTAAACGGAAAGCTTAAGCTAGGAGCGCCGCACTACAATACTGCAACGGGTGGTGTTTGAACCAATCAATTTTCAAAAATTCCATCAGAGCGAAGCCGGCTTGTATCAGCTTCAGTTTCTACGAATTAAGGTTGACAGAAGCGACGAAAACTTGGTTAACAATGGTGCCAAGATACCAATGTTGTTGCCAAGTTTTTGTTCCGAACTTTAGACAAACACAACATAGGAAGTTATACGAAACCATCCGCTGTATCCATTTTAATACACGCTCCGTTGAATATTCCATTTTCATCTAAAATAACGAAGTAACACGCTCTCGGAACATCGAATAGACGAAAAAATGAACAATGTAATCGATATTCGATGCTAAGAGCACGCCTTGAATGTTAACGAGAGTGACATTTCGCTGAAACTGATCGCATTCGAGGCTTAAAAGAAGTAAAATCCAATAGAGCCGTAATCGGCGCTAGACTCGCAAGAAGTTCTATAAATAAAACAACATTATAAACCCATTCTTATAGGCCCTCCTCTAGAATAGAATAGAATAGAATAGAATAGAAATATTTTTTATTCAAATAAACTTTTTACAAGTGCTTTTGAATCGTTTGACTCTACCACTGGTTCGGAACGCCCTTCCTGCCGAGAAGAACCAGCAAGAAACTCGGCGGTTGCTCTTTTCAAAACTATTTAGTTTACAATACAATAAATACTATGCTATGTATGCAGTGTTTCCACTATGAGGGAAGTTCCAAAAATGCATACCTACCAAGTACTAAAATGCAATATATCTTAAGAGGGGATGACATAAAGTAGCCCCATTCCCGCCGGTGGAACCCGTTCACGAGCCTGACGCATGACCCAGCCGTTGCTTTGCTCAACCATATTTGAGGTATACTTTGAATATTCCATATACATCCAAAATTACGAAGTAACAGTACGCGATCGGCATCGGATAGGCGAAAATGTGAACAATGTATTACGATATATAGGAATAAGAGAGAGATTTCAATAAATAGAGAATAAGATAAGGAAGCCGCAATAGATGCAAAAGGTTCTGAATACACCATAATACACACTCCGCTGAATCCTTCTAATATATAAATGCAGTGTCTTTTTTTTGGTTTGTTGGTTTGCTTTTCAATCATGCAGCTACGGAGATACGGATCGACGTAATTTTTTAATTGTTTATAATTGACCGGGAGAGCAAAATAGACTACTTTTCATCCCTGAATAAGAAAGTGTTCCTGCGGGATTTTTAAGATAACAAAAGCTAGCTATATTTTATAATAATAGTATGTTTCACTAAAACTTTAGGTTTAGGATAGAAAAGACTGTGGAGTCTAGATTATCAGATTTTTTTATACTATAATTATTAGAAAAACTCTTCTAAAAACATTTTACACTTCATCCATATCAGGCAAAATGGTTTTGATGTTCCAGTCTCCTACGTATATAGAACCAGGACCTAGGAGATTATTCTAAATGTTCGAGTAGCAGAAAAATTGGTTGTCTGGTAAATTCGGTTTACGGACCATAGTTTTACGTGATAACGTCATAAAGAAACATTGATGACCGCTAACCACAGCGCGCACGCGATAACTGGCGGGCCCGGCGGTGGGCGCTCTCTAAACCAACGCTTGGGCCGATCGTGCCTCTCTATCGCTTGTTCCGCGCTCTCGCTTGTACGCTCAGGCTAGGCGGAACGTGACACTTTTTGCAGCCGGTGTTCATCGATTTATAAGACGTTATCACGTCAAAACTCTGTACGATTTTTATTACGTTTTCTTTCATAAATTTTCAACAAGAAAACTTTACATAAGCTATGATGTGAGATTCCAGGTTTCAACATTTACATAACAAATGACTTGCCCGAAATAAATACCCGTACGCCTTAACTACCACTTCAGTAGTTGGATATAATGTAGAAATCGGTACCTACTGCATGGCGTGTCGCCGGACCATCACCATACTGGACAGCAAGTTCCTAGAACTGAGTCTTGAAATAGCATGAAATAGTTATATTATATGTAAAAGCATACAGTGAAATTGCGTGGGCTTTGTGGCTCATTTATTATCATTTTTAGGGTTCCGTAGTAAACAAGGAACCCTTATAGTTTCGCCATGTCCATCCCTCCGTCCGTCCGTCTGGTGGCGGCTGTTTTTAGGGTACCTCCGCTACATGTAAAGCCGGGATGATTTTTTTTTTGTCATCTATCCCATAGTGTGGGGTGTCGTTGAATAGGTCTTTCAAAAATATTGTGGGTGTGGCAACACTATTTTTCGATTCTGATCGGATCTTTTTGTGCAATATGATATTTTAAAGTGCTAAATTTTATTAGAATCAAATGTCCCCCCTCCCCCCTCCCTCTTCCAGCTAAATGGTTATTTATAGGATACGTGAAAAAATGCACAGCAGTAGTATAAATAAAGAATTTTATAGGAAAACTATCACGGTTAAGTAGGGTTCATAAGTTAAGGAGTTATAGAAATTTCATATTTTGTAGTATATTATAGTATTTAAACCATGGAACTCAAAAATATGTATTCAATATTCATAAATAAAATAAAAGTACTATCCTAAGTCAGCAATAATATTTGAGACTTTCAACTACGGAACCCTACACTGCGCGTGGTCCGACTCGCACTTGGTCGGTTTCTATGTATTGTATTTGTTCTAAATAGACAAGACAGACAGTTTTTTTCTGCTTTGGCGGGTTTTGTCAAAAGAATTTAGTTTTTCCTTGTATAGGGTACATGATGGAATTCCGCAGACGTGACATCTACTTCTATCCATTATTAGGAATATGTACGTCCTGCGGATTCCTGTCCCAGTGTGTTCGAAAATCATAGACAATATTTCGAGTCCGTAGACAATATTGATTGGAGGCACGTGGAATACTCGGTCGTGTGCGAGCGTGTGGAATTATTCATTGCCACGTGTATGGAATTTTCACCCTCGCACCATATTTGAGTAGCTTGAGTCCAAGTATACTTACTCTTTAACCCCGACAAAAAAAGAGAGGTGTTGCAAGTTTTACGTGTGTATGTGTGTCCTTGAGCTGATCCTGCAGCATCACGTAGTCTGCAAGACACCCAATTCCTCAGCAACTTATAGCATATACAGTGTGTTTGGGCTCATTAGAGTGATGTCAATGAGTAGGTGTTAGAGGATCGAGGAGGAGGATCTAATGATGGAGCAGCAAACTGGGTAACAGGATGTATATCATACATAGTCCGGCCATAGATTCACATGTCGGGGGTGTTTAAAATTTTTAAAGGCGTACTTACTTACTCTAGAAATATCAAATAGAATTTTTTTTCAATAACTTTAGCCACGTTTAAGACGAGTAAATTGTTAGGCCGCTACGACCTTAGATTGCACCGTCACTTATCATCAGGTGAGATCGCAATCATGAGCTGGCTTGTCATTAAATAAAAAAAAGATTACAAATACCCTAACCTAACCTAGCTGATGCCCGCGACTTCATCCGCGTGGATTTAGTTTTTAAAATTCCGCGGTAACTCTGGTTTTCCGGGACAAAAAGTACCTAGCCGATGTCAGTCTCCAGGTCCTTAACGAAAAAAAAATCACGTCGATCCGTTGCTCCGTTGCTGTGTGATTGAAGGACAAACCAAGAAATAAACACACTTTCGTATGTCTTTAACTGTATTGTCCAGACTGGTGATTCCAACAACAACTCATGATCCGCCACCGAATAAGCTATTCACTAGACCAGGGATTCCCAAACTATTTTGGGCAAGAGACCCCTTTTCTAAAATGAACTTACCTTAGACCCCCATAGCCAAATTACTTTAAAAATCCTATCTCTAGATTTTTTTTCCTATTGAGACAAAATACTTACCGCTTAAAAACTTTGCAGTGGGTTAAGTGAGTAAAATTGACATCATTTTCTCATCAAAATTTAACAAAATAAAGACATATAAAAACCCGGCCAAGTGCGTGTCGGGCCACGCGCAGTGTAGGGTTCCGTAGTTGAAGTTCAAAAATATTATTGCTGACCTAGGATAGTGCTTTTATTTAATTTATGAATATTGAATACATTTTGAGTTCCATGGTTTAAATACTATAATATACTACAAAATATGCAACTTACACTACGTGTAATACATGACTTAGGAAAAACAGATATAACTCCTTAACTAATGAACCCTACTTAGCCGTGATAGTTTTCCTTTAAAATTTATTATATATACTACTGCTGTGAATTTTTTCTTGTATCCTATATACAACCATTTAGCTGGCAGAGGGGGGGGGACACTTGACTCTAATAAAATTTAGCACTTTAAAATATCATATTTCACAAACGGATCCCTGAATTCAAAAATGGTGTTCCCACACCCACCATATTTTTGAAAGACCTATTCAACGACACCCCACACTATGGGATAGTCGAGAAAAAAAAATTCATCCCCACTTTACATGTAGGGGAGGTACCCTAAAAAAAATTATTTTTCAAAATTTTATTTCACCACTTTGTCGGCGTGATTGATATTTATACCCTTGTCAAATTACAGATTTCTAGTTCCAATAGTCTCTGAGCTAAACCGCGGACAGACAGACAGACAGACAGACAGACAGACAGACGGACGGACATGGCGAAACTATAAGGGTTCCTTTTTTACTACGGAACCCTAAAAATTCAGTAAATGTCAAGTGTACTTAATAAATATTAATACAAATTACGTAAAAATACTTAAGTTGGTAATTATTTTTTGAGTAAATATAAAAAAATAACGCGTAACAAAACTTAACTTGATAAGAACTTGTGTTAATTAATAGGGGTCGATTTTTAGACCTCGTCGACCCCTGACATCAGTTTTCGATTATGTCGACCCCTGGGAAATTGATTTCGACCCCAGGGCGTCGATATCGACCACTCGGGGAATCCCTGCACAAGACCAACGGAGTCATGAATATTATACAAATTCCTTGGGGTACAGATTTCGTTCTCCGAAAAAGCAATCAATGTTATTGGAAGCGATACTCGTTAGCATTCAACGCGCGCTTAGTATCGAATATTGATTATCTCGTAGGTACACCTTTTAACCTATTTATTACTTTTTTTAATAGGACTATTACATATCGCATCGCTCTCTCTCGCACATTTAAATATTTTCAATGATTGTAAAGATCTCAGATACTTTTGACAAAATGTGGTCTATCCCTACTAATATTATAAATGCGAAAGTGTGTTTGTTGGATTGTCCTTCAATCACGCAGCAATAGAGCAACGACATGATTTTTTTTGCATAGAGATAGTTTATGGGCCGGAGAGTGACATAGGCTACTTTGTATCCCGATAAAATGCACAGTTCCTATGGGAAGTTTATTAATCAAGCAGCAACAGAGCAACGGATTGACATGACTTTTTGCATAGAGATAGTTTATGGTCCGGAGAGTGACATAGGCTACTTTTTATCGCGAAAAAATGCATACTTCCTATGGAAAGTTTGTCTTTCAATCACGCAGCAACAGAGCAACGGATTGACGTGATTTTTGAATATTGATAGTTTATGGGCCGGAGTGACAAAGGCTACTTTTTATCCCGGAGACATTCACAGTTCCTATGGGAAGATACGTAACGCCCAAATACCCAATACATTTTTTGGCCCGACCCTGGCATCGAACCCGAGGAGTCATCATCCATAGTCAAAAATGCTATCCATTAGTTAGACCAACGAGGCATTTAAGTTCCTTGGAATACTAAGGGGAGCTCCTAGATTATTTTATATATGCGACTCTTCTCTTGGGTTCAACAGTTATTATCATTATCTTGTCATAGATTAAAAAAAGTTTACCTGTAAGTACCTAGGTTTTCCCATGACATTGCTACTGGCAAACTCACTTACTTGAAAGCCAGTTTCAATGTAGATGTGAAGTCAATTTGGCACTGCAATAGCGAGCAATTAGTTACGCGTCAAATATCGCCCACGGCAACTTGCGGTCTTAGTTGCACCTACTTTTATGTTGCCTCAGATTGAAATTGGCTCGCGGGAGGTGGGCGTCGGAACTAAAACTAGTTTTCGATTGCGGAAGAGTTGCTCCTGGCGAGTTGCAACTTTGCAACAACTTTGATTTAAATAACACCTGCTGCGCATTTTTGATAGGATTCCGGAGTAAAGGTTGTTGTTAATAGAAAACCTTAAATACAAATTAAATCACATTCTCATCAAAAAAACCAAAACACCTCGCAAGTTTATGTTTCGTAATCAGAAAAATCTTTATTTTTAAGATTAAGCATCAAATGTCGTTAATACTGCGTAGTCTGAGGTTTTCAATTTCTAACGTTAATAAAAAATGTTCGTAAAAAAATCGGAAGTGTTTCGATTTTTTTTAATGGGAAGTGTACTTTCATTCCGAGAGTCTGTGTAATTTTTTTTATAAAATAAAATGTTTATATGCTGTTTTTACTACAAAAACTATGGTTCTTAAAATAATGCTGGTAAAAACAAAAACAGTACTATTTTTGTTTAAAAAAAAACAGTTATTTAGCAAAAACAATACCCATTTAAATTCCAAATAGCTATACTTGGCCGCCATGTTGAATTTAGACTTAGAGTAGTAAAGTCTATGACGACATAATTATTTCTATTAAAAGCATAATTATTTGCCTAACCCAACTGAACTAGTAAACATTTTCCTGAACGAATATAATTTAATTTAATATCGTCGTGAGCAACCCATTAACGTCTCACTACTGAGCGCAGGTCTCCTCTCAGAGAAGGGTTATAGGCCATAGTCTACCACGATGGCTCAATGCGAATTGGTAGACTTCACACACCTTTGAGAACATTATGGTGAACTCTCAGGAGTGCAGGTTTCCTCGCGATGTTTTCCTTCACCGTTGAAGCATGTGGTATTTAATTGCTTTAACGCACTTAACTCCAAAAAGTCAGAGGTGAGTGCCCGGGCTCGAACCTGCGACCCCCCGAATAGGAGACCGCAGTCCTAACCACTGGGCTATCACTGCTTC
The DNA here is from genome assembly GCA_029955525.1 of Oeneis ivallda. Taxonomy (NCBI): domain Eukaryota; kingdom Metazoa; phylum Arthropoda; class Insecta; order Lepidoptera; family Nymphalidae; genus Oeneis; species Oeneis ivallda. Next base: position 2,279,618 of record JARPMR010000022.1, on the reverse strand, counting down.
TAATTTAATATACTTTAATTTAATGGTACTCTATGAATTTATCTCTATAGAGGTTTTACCAAAGCTGTTTTCCTTACGTAAGCCGCAAACTGAAACGACCGCCCCCACGCCGTATTTCAATCTGTGAGAGCGCACAAGCTGCGAACTCCCTGCAGATGTTACCCGTGTATTTAATTCGGAAATAATTGCTTGCTCCGCGGCGTAAGTTATGCCGGCTTTCCACAGGTGATAGATATCCCTACGACGCATGTTAAGACTCCAATCTACAGAAATCCTACGCGTATTCGCTTAAATAGGTATGTTAACTAATCATACCAGAAACTCGACTTTATAACAAACGTCATAACGCGCACGTATTATGCAGCTCATATAATAGTGAAGTATGACGTCATAAACATTGATCGCACTTTTAGCAGTTTAATCTTAGTATAATCGATAATAAGTGATCAAACGAACTTACCTGAAGTGAAGTTCGATCATTATTATATGAGTTGCTTCATCCGAAGATATAATTATTACAAAGGTAGTCACTCCAGTCGCCAGAGATAAGTCCGCGTATTTTACAGTTATACCCTACCCTAAAAATAAATAACCTTGGCAGCACCGTCTTAATTTTGCTCATTATTTTTAGAGATGTATACCTACGGTTCAAAACTTTTTTATTTGGGCAGTCAGGGAGGGTGGGTAATTATATCTTCGGATGAAGCAACTCATATAATAATGATCGAACTTCACTTCAGGTAAGTTCGTTTGATCACTTATTATATTTCTTTGCTTCATCCTTCAATATAATTATTACAAAGGTAGTTGTTTAGAGTAAAAAGTTTTGATAAACATGTACGCAATACAGATTTTGTAAATCGTGTATTTTTAATCACTTTCTTATGGAAATACTAATTAATTTGCTTGCATACACTTTAACAATATTAAAATTTATTTATGATATTATTATTATAATATTATTTAATACTGTAAATTAGAATATATTTATTTTTATGATTAGGTATAATTCATAAATTGATTCACTATTAGATGTGTTAACGCAATTATTATTAAGACCTGTCTTGGCAGGGTCTGGCATAATCTCCCTCATCCGCCATGGATCTAACATCTAAGCAGCGAAAGAATGAGTTCGATGTGTTAGTCCAGCCTGCCGTTTTTCTAATTTCCTCAACGCTCGCCTGAGCGTGAGGCGCTGTGCGCTTGTGTCAACGCTGCTCCCTGATACCGTTTACTTGATCCACTTGCTGATCGATGGAAGTTCGGCCTTTTTGTAAGGCTTCTTGTAGGTAAATAGCAGGTTATTTGTCCCCTCAGATCTTATATTTTTAGTTCTGGAAATATAGTGTGTGGAGGGGTGTAGCAGGGTAGATGCTCAGATTTTCTTGAAAGTAAGGTAGGAAGAGAGAGAGAGAGAATAGGCTTGGTATCTGCCGCAGCGTATGTTTTTTTTTTTTTTTTTTTTTTTAATTTACCGTTATTCTAATTTAAACCCCGATTTCGAAAGTAATATTGCTTTCCAATTTAATTGATGGAAGAGTTTGTAGTCTATGAGCAGTGCAAATTGCTAGTATACTGAAAAGTTTCTTAGTGATTTTTTCTAAAGATGAGTGACTATAAGGGAACCAATTTTTAATATAGTTTAAAACAATTTGAGGGACCCAAGTACGGGAGTAATAGGGTTTGGTTGATCTTAACTTATAGACACCTTTGAGGAGACGTTTTACGCTCGCTCCAGAAACAATGCTGTTTCTTAGCATAAATTATATTGCAATTCGATAAGGGTTCAAACTCCGTAACAAACGCTGTAAGAGAAGATACCTAATGCTGGTCTTTGACGGTTTAAATACATTTTTATTATTTAATTTACACAACTGCCACCGAAACTTGAGTGTGGTATTATATTGTTTTAAAATACTGTCAGAGAATGATGTTAACATTAGTGACGCGGAGTCTGGGTCGGTGCCTTGTTTTAAGGGAGAGAGAGAGAGAGAGAGAGAGAGAGAGAGAGAGAGTCCGGAGAGTCTCGCGACACCCAGGGTGCAAGGAATGGTGAAATGAGATTGCAATAAATATTAATGAGGATTAACATTAAGTAGTATCCGAAACTACCAAGCTTTGTAGGAGAGAGTACCACGCTTGTGGTAACCAATTTGAAAAAACTAGGATTCCGTTTGCCTCGTTATCAATGATTTTCCTCAGACACTTTAAAATTAAAGAAAAAGGAGGAAACAAAAATCATAGAAAAATATAAAAGCCCCACATAGCGTAAATGCATCGACAGATAAAGCGTCCGGATCTTGTTGTCAAGGCACGGATTTTTTAAATTTAGTATTGTTATTCAAGCAAAAACGGACTTAAAGCCTAGGTATCTCAAATAGGTTATAACTTCTTTTATGACCTTGATTAAAACACCTGGAGTCACTGATAAGACGAACAGCCTAACATTAGGTTTAGGCATCAAGAAAATAAAACTCGGAACTAATAGCTCCTATTTGTAATAAATTATTATTAATAACAACCCACATATTAAGTTGGTAAGCTGTTATCCTGCGCCGCAGTGTTACGCCCCCCCCCCCCCAGTTCATGACGAGTACCGACGAGGCGCTCGCCAGTTTTCCTGGTTGCGGGCTGGTCGAGTACCCGTATATAGTTAGGTAAGAACATAACGTATATTGTCTCGCAGACAATAATTTGTAGCTAATGTACATATATATTCACGATTACACATTTTCTACACAATTATCATAAGGATATGGCTCATAACTAGCTCGCAGCTAGTAAGGTTATCACAATTACCAATTTTCTTTTGTGGAGTCACAGCTTTAGCAGCTTTAGGATATGGCTCATGAGTAGCTCGCAGCTAGTTATGTAATCGCAATCGACTCGCAGTCAACGATTTGTTTAAGGAATCACAGCTTTAGTATGTGATTTATGAATAGCTCGCAGCAAGTTATGTTATCGCAATTGATTCGCAGTTAATCCCTTTTTATTGTGGTGTTACAGCTTTAGGATTTGACTCATGAGTAGCTCGCAGCTAAGAAGTCACATCTTTAGGATATGAACCATAAGTAGCTCGCAGCTAGTTATGTTATCGCAATTGACTCGCAGTCAATCCCGATTTGTTTGAGGAGTCACAGCTGTAGGATTTGACTCATGAGTAGCTCGCAGCTAGGAAGTCACATCTTTAGGATATGAACCATAAGTAGCTCGCAGCTAGTTATGTTATCGCAATTGACTCGCAGTCAACCCCGATTTGTTTGTGGAGTCATAGCTGTAGGATTTGACTCATGAGTAGCTCGCAGTTAGGAAGTCACATCTTTAGGATATGAACCATAAGTAGCTCGCAGCTAGTTATGTTATCGCAATTGACTCGCAGTCAATCCCGATTTTTTTTTCTTGTGGAGTCACAGCTTTAGGATTTCACTCATGAGTAGCTCGCTCGCAGCTAGTTATGTTATTGTAATTGACTCGCAGTCAATCCTGATTTGTTTGTGGAGTCACAGCTTTAGAATATGACTCATGAGTGGCTCACAGCTAGTTATATTATCGCAATTGACTCGCAGCCAATTCCAATTTGTTTGTGGAGTCATGGCTTTAGTATATGGCTGATGATTAGCTCGCAGTTAATCATGTTATTGCAATAGGTTCGCAGTCAATCCCTGTTTGTTGTTTTTTAGTTTCTCGGATAAAGCCAATCCAAATAAAGTTTTGTCTCCTTCCGAATCTTATAGCACTCACTTCTTGTTGAGTTGAGGCATTAAGAGTTTAATGCTGCTTTGAGTGATTCCGAAGTTTGAATCACACAGGATCCTGCAGCCAATTTCCTGCTTAGGTGTTTCATGGCCTGCACCCTGTTTTCACTCTCTTTTAATAGTAGGCCCATTCCTTTACTAACGGCCGTGATACTCAGGACGAGTAGTCTTTGTCGCATCCCCTTTTTTAATATAAAGAGCCATATGGTTGGCATGAATATTTTCACCATACTTCGGGGAAACATGCGTCGATTTCCCAAGCGCCGAGTGTAATTTTGAGTCAATTTCGAGTTGACCGACTTTTATAAAGTAACTTTGAACCCTTTGTCAAAATGACCATTCAGTATCTGGATTAACTGTACCTACTAGACTCGGCGTCGGCTTGATTTTCTTCGGTGTTTACGTATGACGCAAAAAAAAAACAAAGCTCACATTGTTCACACCAATGCCAACTGATTCTAGTTAACTTATTTAAGTGAGGGTATTGAATGCCTCTCTTTCAATTAATATAACTCATTACCGTCGTAGTGTCGACACGAATATTGCACAGTTGTTTAAGTTACGAGCAAGACTTTCAAACCGAGGAAAATGGCCATTATTTCTTCCAAATATTTAATATCTTCTATAATATCTAATAATATGCTACTTGCTCTGCTTGTTCATCTACCATTGCTTTTAATTTTACGTGTTTCGTAACAATTAGTGTTTTCAGATAAATCGAAGAAAAGGTGGGTAGTTAGTTCCCTTACGCTTCGCTTGGCTCGTCTTGGCAGGGACACTACCGTCTTTCCAGATAAATAATATTATATTTTTGTTTACAAGTAGGTACTCGAATATAGTTAACGGCTGGGCAAGCTACTAAAGCCCCGTTGAGCGAATGTTACGAGCATAGTTGAGTGAATTCGTGAATTTTATTACATTTTTCGAATGTATAATATGATATGTAGAAATAATAATGATAAATTACCTAAATAAATGCGAGACACTTGGGGGGTAGGTACTAAGTTAATTCAATCGTGATTGATGACAAGTTGTAACAATAGTGTTACCATAATAATCGTTATAGTTGTGTTTTAATTTTTATTAATTTTCATAATAAACACTTCCGCAAGTATTTGCAGAGTAGGTAACGTACTAGTGGTTCGCCCCGAACTGAGACCTCGCGGTAACGGTATCCCATGATTATTCATTCAATCGATACATGATAACCAAAACTGACATTATTATTATGCCCGTTTTCACCAAACATACCTAAATCATCCCCTAAGTAGGAGTCTCTTAACGTAGGTAGCTCCTAAATACAATCCTAAGTCCTAACATCCGTCCCAATATCCTTTTAGGTGTCCCGTACAGGATCGTGATAAATAAGTTGACAGAAAACATCAATCACTTAACTTATAGGTAGCCCGTAAAGGTTAGGGAACGTTAGTGAAAACATTGAATTATTTATCAAACATTGAATTTAACTCGTAGTTCCATGGGAATAGTTACTGACTGCGCCATCTATTAGCATTATTGTGAAGCTATGTTGATGCTATATGAATTACTGACGCCCATTAAAAATTAAATAATCTCGTTTCTTTATAATATTCATATAATTTTAGTATTTGTTGTTCAAGTACAGGATATAAGTGACCTAAAAACATAAAATCAGTTTGAAAATCCATAGCGGATTTTTCTAGAGAGCGTCTTCAAGCGAGCGTATAAAATCGCCACTTTGAAAGCCCCCCATTTCGTCAATTTTAAGGGAAAAATTAAAAAAAAAATATTTTTGTACTCAGTTCAAAATTATCTTTAAAATGATACGTAACAATTTTATGTAACGCGATTTTTTTTTTTTTACTTCGCATTCGCTTCTATGAGAGCCCCCCTGAAATAAAGATTTTTATAACTTTTTAAGCCATTTTCGGCTGGAGGCCATCGGTTTACATATTATATCTAAATTTGAAGTAATTACGTTCAGTAATTCAAAAGTTATAAGGCTCTGACAGACGGACGGACGGACGGACGGACGGACGGACAAGTGCAAATCGCCCTAGTTAACTCAAAGACCTTCGCTTCGCTCGGTCGAATATTTAATTCAGAATATTTACTTTTTCTCTGATACCTCGTAATCGATGAAGACTCACAGTAAACCTCGATACAAAAAGTGTACCGTTTTTATGTTAATGCAAAAACAATAATATAGTAGGCTATGTGGCGGTACGTAAGCGCAAACAAGAGATCGTTTGAACACAGAAAAGAGCTCGTACCTTTTCCTTCGATGATGATGATGATGATCATTTCAGCCGATGCACAATACTGCAATCACACTATCCTACAATATCACTCGATCTTCTGCACTTCTGGTTAAATTATTAAGTGCGGCGCGCTGAGCGCGTGCGGTCCTTATCTCGCGCGAAAAAGTAATAATAAGTAAAAATTAAGACGGTGCTGCCAAGGTGATTTATTTTTAGGGTAGGGTATAACTGTAAAATACGCGGACTTATCTCTGGCGACTGGAGTGACTACCTTTGTAATAATTATATTGAAGGATGAAGCAAAGAAATATAATTTAAATTTTTTATCAGACTTGAAACAAACAGCAGACGTGTATTTTTTACTTATTATATTATTATAAAGACGTGTGTGTCTGTGTATCCGTGTAGTAGCCTCCCCAATGGACCGATTTTGATGCCGTTTTTGTTCTGTTTGAATGCTAATGTAATCGAGGTGGATCTTAGCTATAATTTATGAAGATCATCAGCTCATTTCCTACTAAAAGAGGCATTGTAACCTTGAGCTGATGATGCAGCATGAAGTAGTCTGCGGGATACCCAAATCGTCAGCAACTTACAGCAGATTTTGTTTTAGTTTGTTTGGGCTCATTAGATTAATCGTCTCAATGAGTAGGTGTTGGATAGATGATGATCAATGATCGAGGAGGAGGACCTGATGATGGAGCAGAAAACTGGGTAACAGGATGTCAGGTATATTATACATAGTCCGGCCGTAAATTCACATGTCGGGGGTGTAATAATTTTCAATTTAGACTCGTTTTAGACGACTCTTTTTTAGGGTTCCGTAGTAAACAAGGAACCCTTATAGTTTCGCCATGTCCGTCCGTCTGTCTGTCTGTCTGTCTGTCTGTCCGCGGTTTAGCTCAGAGACTACTGATACTAGAAATCTGTAATTTGACAGGGGTATAAATATAAATTACGCCGACAAAGTGGTGAAATAAAATTTTGAAAAATATTTTTTTTTAGGGTACCTCCCCTACATGTAAAGTGGGGATGAATTTTTTTTTCTTGACTATCCCATAGTGTGGGGTGTCGTTGAATAGGTCTTTCAAAAATATTATGGGTGTGGGAACACCATTTTTCAATTCAGGGATCCGTTTGTGAAATATGATATTTTAAAGTGCTAAATTTTATTAGACTTAAGTGTCCCCCCCCTCTGCCAGCTAAATGGTTGTATATAGGATACAAGAAAAAATTTACAGCAGTAGTATATATAATGAGTTTTAAAGGAAAACTATCACGGCTAAGTAGGGTTCATTAGTTAAGGAGTTATATCTGTTTTTTCTAAGTTAGGTATTACACGTAGTGTAAGTTGCATATTTTGTAGTATATTATAGTATTTAAAGCGTGGAACTCAAAATGTATTCAATATTCATAAATAAAATAAAAGCACTATCCTAGGTCAGCAATTATATTTGAGACTTTCAACTACGGAACCCTACACTGCGCGTGGCCCGACACGCACTTGGCCGGTTTATTTAATATAATCAGATAAGAAATAATGTATTTAAAACATACGCAATAACCCAATTAGGTAGGTACATAGGTACCTCGTAGGGGGCAGATTTTCATTATTAAAAACCGAAAGTAATTAGTACGTAAATACTTAAGCGTAATTCATGACGAAGTATTCTCAAGGTAAAAAGAGTTTTGCAACAAAAATTCGTTATCCTAAGAAATCCATAAGACGGTAAAACGAGCTTTTATTCAGTAGTAATATAAAAAGGTCGATTCTCATTAGAAGTCGACACACATTGGTCACGAGTTACAGATGTTTGTCTTAAAAGTTTTTTAATCATGGACCAAGTAATGTACGAGGGTTGAGAATAAATACGTGATAATTAAAGCACACATGTAATTTCTTCGGTATAAGTAAACTTAAATACGTACAACACGGTCTAACTTCGTATAAGTAATTTGTCACAACTGTGAACTTCGTGCCAACTTGTGCTGCATAAGTCTCGTACATTATCGAGTTTCACGTCTCAGAGGGGACACTGGTACCTAAATCCTTATTCACCGAGCGAAGCGAGGTCTCTGAGTCTACTAGAGTGAATTTGCACTTGTCCGTCCGTCCGTCCGTCCGTCCGTCTGTCAGAGCCTTATAACTTTTGAATTACTGAACGTAATTACTTCAAATTTAGATATAATATGTAAACTGATGGCCTTCAGCCGAATGTTGGATAAAAAATTATAAAAACCTTTATTTCAGGGGGGCTCTCATAGAAGTGAATGCGAAGTAAAAAAAATTTTATCGCGTTACATAAAATTGTTACATATCATTTTAAAGATAATTTTGAACCGAGTACAAAAATATATTTTTTTTTAATTTTTCCCTTAAAATTGACGAAATGGGGGGCTTTCAAAGTGGCGATTTTATACGCTCGCTTGAAGACGCTCTCTAGGAAAATCCGCTATGTATTTTCAAGCTGATTTTATTTTTTTAGGTCACTTATATCCTGTACTTGAACAACAAATACTAAAATTATATGAATATTATAAAGAAACGAGATTATTTAATTTTTAATGGGCATCAGTTATTCATATAGCATCAACATAGCTTCACAATAATGCTAATAGATGGCGCAGTCAGTAACTATTCCATGGAACTACGAGTTACGACTACGACCTATCCCAAAAACAGTTTTGCGTCGACCATTATTATTTAGTTACATAATATAATACAATCATTGTATTGTAATTTTTTTTGTACCATATTATTCATTTTGTATTTAGGAGCTTCCTACGTTAAGAGACTCCTACTTAGGGGATGATTTAGGTATGTTTGGTGAAAACGGGCATAATAATAATGTCAGTTTTGGTTATCATGTATCGATTGAATGAATAATCATGGGATAACGTTACCGCGAGGTCTCAGTTCGGGGCGAACCACTAGTTATTTTATGAATGAGCAGAAGCCCGATTGTGTAAAAGCTGCCTCAATCATTGCTATTGTCTCAATCGTGGTGATTGGCTGAATTTATCACGTTCTTTCTGCTATTATACATTTGAGCAAATAACGAGTGGGTATCGGCCAATCAGAGGCGATTACAATTGTCACATTGTAGCAATCATTTTCAGAGAATCGCATCACTGTTCTATGACATATCACAATGCATTCCAACGCACATGAGATCTTCATCATTCATCTCAAATCCATCATTGGCCCACTTCTGGGCATGGATCGCTTCTCAAAATTAGAAGGGCTTAAGCCATAGTTGAAGCATAGTCCGTGGACTAGGTGTGCCTTGGACGAGAAAGAAGGACTTGCCAAGCGCACGCATTCCCCTCTGCCGAAGTACATGAACGACGTACGTGTAATTGCTTGTGTGATCATTTTCTGTAAGTGTGACAGCTTTTGAGTTAGTGTGCGCTCATGGAGACGTAGTGAGTGAGTAAATATGTGCTGTACGTATTTACCTCCCACGGAAAGTGACAGAATTTATTTAGCACTTAATCTGCTTTAAGCATTGTGGGTTGGAATATTGGATATAAAAGAATAATGATGTAAGGACTGGAATGGTTTTTTATATAATTATATGAAAGGTGTTTTAAAAAAGTAGCCTTGTGCTGTTAACTCAATTTTGACAGAATTGTGGGTTGGAACGTTTTTGCATAACTACGTCCAACTGTGAAAGAAAACATTGTGAGGAAACTCCATATAATATTTTCAAAGGTGCGTAAAGTCTGCCAATTTGCATTGTGCCAGCATGGTGGACTATGGCCTATAAAAATTTTCTGAGAGGAGACCTGTGCTCACTATTAGTGAGCCGTTGATGGGTAATGATGATGATGATAATGAGACGTCCATAAATACAGATTATCTGAAATCAAGTGACCTGTATGTCCGACTGTCCACTAGATCTGTAATCTAATACTTAGCAGTAAACTTTTAACTAGTTTATAGAGGGACGAGTTTCTTAAGTTGGCACAAGTAATTTGTCACTGGATGTCCAACTTCGATGGGTCTAATCCCTGGGAAGACAGTTAGAAAGTTAGTTTGGGCAAATGATTTGGCAAATTGGGAATTTGAATTGTTCGGGTCTATGCTTACCTTTTCCTTATGAAACTTAAAGTCTGTGTATGTTGTTAAATGTTAAAGGTACGAAAATATTTTATCATTACGATACATCTTACTTTAAGGCTTTCACTACTTTAATTGGTATTTATTTACGCCCAAAATTGTGAATCTTGTTATCTATATTTCTATGAAGAAATAACTAGCCTAAAACTTTGAGTATTAAAAGGCCTAAAAGGACGTTCTAAATGCAAAAAAGTGAACCGAAAGAAAAAACATATATTTGACACCACTTTTTAAAATTAAAAGTAAGTAAGTCTAGCTTAAGCAACCTTTTACTATAAAAAATAACTTTTACCTTTTTCACGATTCATTCAAAAGCAGCAAGGTTACACGCTTTCTAAATTAATTTCAATCGAATGGTTCGATAAATCGATCAATATACTCTCTATTCATTCCAACTCAACTTGCTTGCATTTCATTCATCCGATTTAATTTATTCCCATTTATTTTCCATTCGTCAGAATCAACTTCGATTTGAATATAATTTAATTTGTGGTGAAAATTAGTTAAATTAAGATGCTCGTGTACCTCACTGACGATTTGCCGATGACAGTCTTTATGGCTTCTAAAAGACTTCCTACAATTCCCATTGATTGACCTTAGCAGAGTTTTTATTTAGAGAACTTTAATAATTCGATTTTAAGCTATTGCATAGCTTTTATCGCGGGCTTTGAACTAGGACAAACAGTTTGAGCGCGGCGACCGAATCAAGGAATTCCGTAACGAAAATAAACCTAACACCACACAAAAAAATATTGCATAAATATTATAATTGCATAAGTTGATAAAAAATGCTATGCAATAGCTTTACCGCGGCAGTCCCCGAGTGCCACTTAATTTTTTTTTATAGAATAATAGCCAAGCTGAATTTGAATTATATTCTACTCTCCCCTCAAAATAAGCGGAAAACTTGTGTTAAGAGTGGGTACGACAACAGTGCAACGGGTGGGGATCGAACCTCCGACCTTTGAGTTTTCAGTTCGCACACTTAACCGTTTGGTTATTGGGGCTAGGTACAAAGGTTTATACATAATATTTTAGTTAAAGACACATAAGCAATCTCCTTATTTGAAAACCGTTAAGTGTAAGTTTGAAATAGTATTCTATGAAAATATAATATTCTGAATTTTCAAAGATGTTTTCATGATAAAATATATCGCGTCTTAGAAAATACGTCCCGAGGAAACTTTTCAAAGTTCATGTAATTCTAACCCGGGCTCGTTTCGTGAAGTGTAGCTGTAACATATTACGACTTCGCCCAAACCTTTCCAATATACCTTAAACTCATAAGATACAGCTTAAGGTATAGCTAGGCTAGTTTTCAACGACCTTTGGGGTTTGGCTTGGTTTTTGCTCGCAACTTTGTCCGCGCGGAGAGGTTTTTGGAACGAAGTTCCTTATCGAGCGTTGCGATAGGGGGCTAGACGGAAAAAATTAAGACCAAAAGTTGTAACGACACTTTATGGCCTAAAAATTTTATATGTATAATAATTTCAATGAGTTGTGCATTGCCTCCGTGGCCTAATCGGCTCGCGTGTGGCTGTTAACCGAAAGATTGGTGGTTCGAGCCCACCCGGGGGCGCGAAATTTTTTTTTTTTTTATTTTATAAAATTATTTTTTTATTTTTTATTTTATAAAATTATTTTAATTTTAATATTTTATAAAATCGATATTTAGGCTTCCCTGGGGTCATTTTGATTTTTATCGATAGCAAAATCATGATAAAAATGTATACCCGAATAATTATTTTCTTTATACCTCGAATAGAACAAGAAATTAATATTTTTATAAATAAGGAACTTTGTTCCTCTCTGGTGTCCCAAGACACCACACGACTTTTTTTTTTTAAACCCCACGGGAATCCTTTGTTTTCCTAACACTCACCAGATCCTCAACTACGGAAAAAAATCACGTCCATTTGTTGCGTAACGTTGCTGAATCATTGAATGTCATCAAACAAACACAATTTCCCTATTATTTTAATACTAGATGAAGCCCGCGACTTTGTCCGCGTGGATTAAGGTCTTTTGTCATTCCCGCGGGAACTCTTTACTTTTCCGGGATAAAATGAAGCCTATGTGTTAATCCTGGGTATGAGCTATCTCCATTCCAATTCAGCCAAATCGGTTCAGTCGTTGTGGTTAGAAAGAGTAACAAACATCCATCCATCCATCCATCTTCACTCACTTTCGCATTTATAATATTAGTAGAATTTTTATTAATTTTGCACAAATAAAATTAGTAGGTAATTTTTAGGTATATTTATTATTAGGTAGGTAGGTACCTGCTTATTTAAACATAGATAATATTATAAGTTCATCTGTAAAATAGAAAATCTAATGAAACTAATGAGTGTTTTAGGAGAAATGAGGGAAAAATAAAAAAACATGTAAAAAACGGGAACATTACGTGGTCGGGTAATAATGTTGTGTTATTACCGGAAAGCATATAAAGCACTATGCACATGTGAGCTCTACACTGCGTTTCATCCACTTTTGTGCTCATAAATTACACTTAAGCAGTCCTCAGAGATATGAATACGTAATGACGTATTATGCACATGAGACTTCACGCAAAGTTTCCGCGCATTTTCGGAAATGATAAAAATGTTTTCCTATATCCAGAAGAGCCATTTCTGAGTTCAACTAATTCCAGACCAAATCTTCTTTATTTTCCACTGATATATTTAGGTCTCTCGCATAGAGTTCCACGTGCTTCGGTGTTGCGCCGCATGTTTCCAGTGGCTCCCTTAAACTCATCTGATGTTGTCGGTGTGTAGTGAGGAGACTATCAACACTGCGGTTTCGACCATCAGTTCTTCGAATGAATGCTGTCCCATTCATTGCCACTTCAACTTCGCGACTCGATGAGATATGTTGGCTGTGATTCTCCTACAGATCTCCTCATTCCGGATTTGATCTAGCAAGAAAACTCCGAGCATAGCTCTCTCCATCACCCGCTGAGCAACCCTGACCCTTCATAATATTATGGTCCTTAACTCGTTACTGGCACGCACTGTTCTAAGATGATCTTCAGGCATTTTGGACGAGATGATATCTCGAAGCTTCCCTTGGTTCACAGGGCTAGACTGATTGGGGACTGATCGGTGTGGGATCGCACAATAAGCCTGCCCAGCGCGGTTATTATGGGCACAACCTTGCATGACAAGAGACACAATTTTTTATTGTATGTAACAAAATAGAACCCTAAAGATCTAAGGGATACTTTTACCCAACTAAAATACCCACGGTAGAATATTACGAGCTTGAAGTCGAGGCAAAAATGTACACAAAACAACAGAAGCGTTATATTTTATCGAGGGTAAGATGTTTCAACAGGATTTTCAGGGATTTATAACAAAAGGTTTGAACAACGTTTAACATTCTAGGGCGTGAAGACTGGTTGGGAGTCGGTGCTATAAACAGAGCAATTTAGCCCGCGTTGGTGATGGATTGCCCCTACTCTACGGGTGGGCAATACGTCACGTCAAATAAATCGACTTGATACTTGGCAGGGCTATCTCAACACCGTCAGTAGCACAGCTTTACCGAACGCGAAACTGCTTCTTCACTCCACTGCTGAATAAAGGTCTCTTGCACTGTCTGTTTGTCTGGACTGTCATAGTTTCACATGCCACGGTCTTGCGCCGTGTATCCAGTGGCTCCCTAAGTCTCATCTGATTTCATCAGTACACCTAGAGGGTCACCACACTGCTTAGTTTGGGACGTGAAACTTAGCACTGAATAATAATTGGTATTCAAATGTAACCGAAGATATCCCGGACGTCAGCCTATACGAGATTAGAATGGCTCTCAAACAGCTCAAGGACAACAAGGCGCCAGGTGATGACGGAATCACTGCGGAACTCCTGAAAGCGGGTGGAAAACCGGTACTTAAGATCTTTCAGCGATTGTTCAATTCCGTCATCCACGAGGGCACAACGCCGGAAGCATGGCACAGGAGCGTGGTGGTTCTGTTCTTCAAAAAGGGTGATAATACCTTGTTGAAGAATTATAGACCCATCTCGTTGTTGAGTCATGTGTATAAGTTGTTCTCGAGAGTCATTACGAATCGTCTCGCTCGTAGGTTCGACGACTTCCAGCCTCCCGAACAAGCCGGATTCCGAAAAGGCTTTGGTACCATAGATCACATTCATACGCTGCGGCAGGTTATACAAAAGACGGAAGAGTATAACCGGCCACTTTGCTTAGCGTTTGTGGACTATGAGAAAGCCTTTGATTCGGTGGAAACTTGGGCTGTGTTGAGGTCGCTGCAGAGATGCCGGATTGACTACCGGTATATCCAAGTGTTGAAGTGCTTGTATGAAAACGCCACAATGTCAGTACGTATACAGGACCAGACTACGAGGCCAATCCACTTGCAGCGTGGAGTGCGACAGGGAGACGTTATCTCCCCGAAGCTCTTTACCGCTGCGTTGGAGGACGTCTTTAAGCTTCTGGATTGGAACGGGCTTGGCATCAACATAAACGGCGAGTACATCACTCACCTGCGATTTGCCGATGACATAGTAGTCATGGCAGAGACTCTGAGAGACCTCAATACAATGCTCAACAATCTCAGCAGGGTTTCTCAACAGGTGGGCCTGAAAATGAACATGAGCAAGACGAAAATCATGTCCAATGCTCATGCACCGCTCCACCCAGTAATTGTTGAGAACTCTGCACTCGAAATTGTCGACGAGTATATTTACCTGGGACACACAGTCCAGCTAGGTAGGTCCAATTTCGAGAAAGAGATCAACCGCCGAATCCAACTCGGCTGGGCAGCGTTCGGGAAGCTCCGAGATGTCTTCTCGTCCAAAATTCCTCAGTGCCTGAAGACTAAAGTCTTCGAACAGTGCGTGTTGCCAGTGATGACTTACGGATCCGAGACATGGTCGCTAACTAAGGGCCTCATAAGTAGGCTCAGGACCGCTCAGCGGGCGATGGAGAGAGCTATGCTCGGAGTGTCCCTGCGGGATCGAATCAGAAATGAGGAGATCCGGAAGAGAACCAGAGTCACCGACATAGCTAAGCGAGTTGCGATACTGAAGTGGAAATGGGCGGGGCACATAGTTCGAAGAGCTGATGGTCGTTGGGGTCCCAAGGTGCTGGAGTGGCGACCCCGCACCGGGAAGCGCAGTGTTGGCAGACCCCCCACCAGGTGGACCGACGACATCAAACGAGTCGCAGGGAGCCGCTGGATTCAGGCGGCGCAAGACCGAGGCCTGTGGAAGTCCATGCAAGAGACCTTTGTCCAGCAGTGGGCGTCTATCGGTTGATAAAGAAGAAGAAGAAATGTAATCGCCTCCTAACGATCTCACCGCGCTCAGTCATTTGAAAGCCACTTCAAGGCCCGTCTGTCTTTCAATTAGATACCGCTTCATCAAAAGGCAGGCTTGACTTTAATAGATACTCAGCGTTGAGATCCAGTATCAAAATCGTTTTTACAAATCGTGAGGAAAATACAAATAAGGACTTAGTAGACGTAAGGTTTATTACGTTACGTATTTTCAAGTAGGTATAACTTTTTTAATTCGATTACAAGATAGCCCGTGACTGCGATCTCACATGATGATAAGTGATGATGCAGTCTAAGATGGTAGCTTGGATAGGGTATAGCATTGTAAATCTATTTATACCTTTATTATTATCAAAATCGGATGACTCTGAAAAGCTATGCGTGGCCATACATAAAAAAATACGCGACGAATTAAGAACATGTTCCTTTTTTTTTGGTCGTTTGAAAAAGTAGCCTATGAGACTCTCCAGGTCCTCAACTATACTGGTGCCAAAAATCACGTCGATCCTTAGTTCTTTTGCGGTGTGATTGAAGGAAATACCAACAAAAGCACATCATATTAGTTTTAATAGTAAGGATTGACCCAGTCAGAAGTCGAACTCAGGTCCACTCACAATACAACGTAGAAGTCGCCTACGATTTGACAGCATTTTTAATGCGAAAGTATGTTTGTCTATTGGTTTGTCCTTCAATCATGAGAGAAACGGAACGACGTGATTTTATGCATGGATGGATATAGTTGAGGACCTGGAGAGTAACATAGGCTACATTTTATCCCGAAACAACACAGGTTTCCCGAGAGAGTTTTAAAAAAAAATTATCTCCACGCGAAAGACATTGCGGGCGTCAAGTAGTAATCGTATATTTTTGTTCATTATCACTTACCTACCTTGTTCATTAATTCTTAGAATAAAAAAAATATAATTTAACACTTGGCGCGATAAGAAAAGTGACATTTTTGAATATTAATCACTCCGTACAGCGTTCCCGGGATCAAGATAAAGGCATTCCGTGTTAAAGGAGTTTGTGAAACGCTTCAAGTTGTTAAAATTTCGCTGTGAATTTGAAATTATAATTAACTTGAAGGTTCTAAATATTTTGGCAGACGCTGTTGAAAAAAATATGAATTAACAGTAACATTCAGTTGTATCACTAAAATGTAGATAAAACAAAATCACTCGGTCCCACCGAGTGATATTGTTTTATCTATGTTTATTAGAATAACTAGCTGATGCCCGCGATTTCATGCGCGTGGATTTAGTTTTTAAAATCCCTTTGATTTTCCGGGATAAAAAGTAACGTTAGTCAATCTCCAGGTCCTCAACTTTACCCATGCAAAAAATCACGTGGATCCGTAGCTCTGTTGCGGCGTGATTGAAGGACAAACCAATAAACCAACAAACTAACACACTTTCCCATTTATAATATTAGTATGATTAGTATGATGCCCGTTTTCACCAACTAATTATTACCGGCTACCTACCGAAGCTATAAGTTAGGTGACGCTTTCTGTCAATTTCGTTTTCATGAACCTGACATTGGGTATGATTGCATTGGATTGTATTTATGGGCTACCTACGCAAAGAAGTCTCTTACCCTACGTAAGTAGCCCCTAAATACAATAACTAAATCATCCCCAAAGTGAGTCCACTTAGGGGATGATTTAGGTACGGTAGCGGGCGAATATTAGCCAATCTGAACTTGACATAAATTCCCCTCTCCCCTTAAAACAAACGTTAAGCTTGTGTTAGCTAGTGGGTATATAGGTATATAGAGAGACATAGAGAATTCACGTAGCGGTCTTCAGTAAATTAGTTTATTCATAAAACGTGGCTTTTATAAAATAAACTGATTTAAACAGAGAACCCTTTTCGCCACTGTATAATTCTGAGAGCAATAAATTACAATTATTATTTAAAGTATTATTCCGTGACTATTTAGTTTTTTATTTAAACAATAGTTTTGGTTTTATTTCAGCTGGTTCTAATTAGTTTATGGCCTGAATTATAGGAACTCTACCTCGGAAGACTGAACTACCTTGACCTCCAAGAGTTTTATTCTAAAGTCGACCTTTCTCAAGAAAAGGAAATTAAGCTCGAAAAGAATTAATTAAAAAATGACGCTGCTTAGGACAACGAATTAGATCTACTTTTCAGAATCTTCCTTTTACCCGACCACCCGATTTTAACCGTCTTCAAAAAAAGGATGCGGTTATCAATTCGACTTTTTATTTATTCTGGAAAGGAATGATAATGTCTCCGTTGGAGCGCACTTACCTAGAATATGGCTATTCACTCTTTACTTGAAGGCTTTCAGTACGTGGCGTACAAGTACATGGCACTAGGAACCTAAAAATAATGTCTTGAATCGATTTAACCGTGGTTCTACGTAATACCCCACGTATTACGTAGAACGGTGTTTGCTACGACGTAGCCATTGCGTAGGCAAATATTATGCTACAGCTAAGACTACGCTAGTGCATCGCATGATGTCTGTTAGTATTTTAGTACCAAAGTACTTCTTCGTCTTGCGTATTCCAAATTTTCATTAAAATAATTGTGTGTCTAAAACAAAATCAAACTCGATGGGCTTACATTGTTTTACTACAGAGTTCCCATAGCCACCTTCCGGCTCCATCATCAGATCAGCTCCATGTCCCAATAATATTGCATTGTCATCCGATTTACGTATACAAGCAAAATTTCAGCTCAATTGGAAACCGGGATGTGATTCTGATTCATATTCCAAGATTTGACGTAAACAAACAAACATATTTATAAATTTGACGTAAACAAACAAACATATTTATAAATTGCAAGCTAAATAAAAGCTTGCTTATAAATATTGGTATCAACGGTTTTTCTTTCTTGTACCAAGGTTTTTTTTAATTTAACCGCCTTTCTTTTTCCTGCTGCTTATTTATTCTTGCGTATTCCATGCTTCCATTAAAATAATTGTGTTTACTCAATAAAATGAAAGAAATACGTTCAGAAACGATATTATCCAGAAATTACGAAGTTTGGTTTTAAGAAAATACAACTGTATTTTCATATGGCTAATTGGTATTGGCTATATTTTTTGGCTGTACGGCTAATTGGTTTAGAATAGAAAAGTATTTTATTCAAATAGACTTTCATAAAGTGCTTTTGAATTGTCAAGTGAATTTATCTAGTGGTAGGTATAATATGTTATATCTGAGATATAGTGTATCTTTTCAAGTTTATGTGAGATATCTTAAAAAAATTGAGGTAAAGATGTATGTCCTTTACAGCCGATAAATTTATCCTAGCGATATTTTGACAGATTTTTAATACAAAACTGTCGAAAAGCCCAATTTATTTCTCGTTGTTTCCTTAAAAGTCACTCCACCTTGGTGAAATCGGTAGGTACTTAGTGTGGACCAAGTGTGGTCGGGTCAAGTCAGTTATTTTTTTAGTGGTTAACGTTGTGATTTAACAGCTACATGATACCTACAATCTACATACAGGGTATCATGTTTCTTTGAATTAAGTACCTATTTATCTCGGAGCACTATAACATATTACAACGTTTAGCCCTCCCTAACAAATGACAGTTTTATCTCAACCCTTGTCACGTTAGGAACGTAAATTCAACCTTCACTAGAGCCTTTAGAATAATTACTGAAACACTTTATCATTACTCATTTTCAACTTTTCTTTAGACAGGAATCCTTGAGTACTTAACATTATAATTATTTAAATTTAGATCATCGTACTAAAAGCGGGTGACGCTTTTAGTATAAATTATTATATTCCTTTGTTCTAGGTTCCTAGACGTATACGTTCAGAAGCTGGTTTTAATTCAATTTAGAAATTGTTTCGCCAGACTTCAAGTCTATTAGAAGATAATGAGTAAATTATAACAACGATATATTATTCTGTTTGTTCTTACACGTATCAGAGTTTTGTTATAAATAATAATAAATTAGTAATAGCATGGAGCGGTGCTATCACCGCTATATCTAGAGGTTAAAACTTCAGCCTTTACCTTTTTTTAGCGTTTTTATGGCTTTTTGCGTGTGCAGTGGTGTTTGTTACAATTATTAAATTTAAAAGAACAAAGGCAAGAGTCCATATTTTAATTCACCTGAAATCAATCGAAGCGTCTATACATGAAAAATTGCTAAAACCGTAAAGGTTCCATTACTAAAACATAATCACCGAGATTTTTCGTTTGAGGAACTCACAAAAAAATATGAACAACTTTATATGTTAGTCGTAATTCCTACTTCCATGTTATTTTAAGTTCTAATTTGACATTAGGATGTGTTACTTAGTAGTCTTACATAGACAAACTCTTGAATTTCCGGGCGAGCAATGTCATCGAGAAATGATCCAAACCAATCTACTAACTCAAAGCGCGATATGAATTAGTCATGATGAATGAATAGAATGATGGTTCATTATTTAATAATTATTTAACCAAGACAAAAGTTGTACAACTAATTTCATATAAAAAACGAACTAATTTAAATACTTTGTTTTGTATAAATCATATTCGTAGACGCTTCCTAAAACATTCAGGTACAATTCTGTATTAAATTTAAAATTTGTTAAAATTAGTTATTTAAAACGTGCATCGTGCTCGATTTTTCGATTCTGCGATCGAAAGCCAAACAAACGCGAACGCGTTTGAGTCGCGATTTTCGCGTGCTCGAAACGTGATGCACGCAAAAGGCCATAAAAACGCTAATGGCAATCAAAGTGCGCGATCGCTGCCGTAGCCGTGTAAAAGTAGCCAGTGTTCCTTCTCCCTTATAACAGCAAGCAAAGATATTAAACTATTATAAGTACAACAAGTCGCAACAAAAATAGAGTCTGACAAACTAATAAAAAGCTTGTACCTACAAAGGTGATAAAATATACGTGACACCTACTCGTATGTACCTACTTCATTAAAATGAATCTGTGACATTTAAAATATCACCTAACCTTTCGGGGTTCAGCGGGCCGCAACTAATTGGGCAAAATATAGGCTCGTAAAATAAATAAATGGGTAAAATGTAACGGTCCAAATCGTCTAGCTTGCCCAATCGGTTTTCTACTTTAATTAAGACTTTTTTTCACGATTTCTTTGCATTTTAAAGCATTGTTCTAGCGTAAATATTAGCACAGTGTAAATATATGAATATAGCTAGCTAAAATTGCAAGTGCATAATATATAGCTCAAATATCCTCGAAACCCCGAATTTCTAGTATATTATCAAATCTTCTAGAACCCCTACATACCTATATCCTTATATATACATGTCTTCGCATAATAATTATAATCACTATCACTACATATTATAAAACAAAGTCTCCCGCCGCGTCTGTCTGTCTATCTGTCTGTTCGCGATAAACTCTAAAACTACCACCACCACTTTTCACCAATAGATAGGGTGATTCATGAGGAAGGTTTTAGTGTATAATTTGTTAAGGTTTTGTGTAAATTAGTTGAAATATGACGATAATTGTTGACAATGTCAGAAAAATTCAAGCCGCTTGGGAGCTTTCATCGAAAACGCTGCCTAATCCCTTTGAGCTAAATAACAAAACAATTTATGGTGGTGGTATGGTAGGATAAGTCTTCACAGCAAAGTCCGCGATGGCATATACCTATCTATCTTTTACTATACCCATTTTAACTTCTAAAAAAATGGTCACATACCATGTGGTAATTGGAAATCTATTTAGACGGATACAGTATTTATCCTTATTAACTTGAATACATTAGTTACCATAAGCATTTCATGCACATTATGATAATCCTTTATACCATATAATTTAAACTAATATCTTAGGAGTTATCGCAAAAAAAACGAACGCGCGCCAAAATAAATTCACGCGCGGGTTTAAACCCATTGCATAGCGATGCCATGACTCGCTCGCATCCCCGCGCCACGCTGTTGCTGTATGCCGGCTGTTCTAGGTATAAATTATGGAACATTCCAAAAGCATAAGTGTAATATGCTCTACTACCCGTGCGAAGCCGGGGCGGGTCGCTAGTCGTATAATATGTCACAAAAGATGAAAGGAATCTCAGAGTCAAGTCACATAGCGTCTTGAGCGCAGAACATGAGACGTAAGGTTATACATCTTCCTGAAAGCCTTCATTAAGGAGTTATATATGACGTCAGTGAACAGGTACTCGTAGCTCTTACGTGTCACCTGTAAGGCGCAAACTGATTTATCTTAGCGAGAATTTGCACTCAGCTTCGTTACGTTCAGTAGCCTCAAAGTGAACATCAAATATACTACCTGTTAATCCTGCCCTATTAATCTCATCCTATCCTATCCTATCCTACTATTATATATAAATGCGAAAGTGTGTTTGTTTGTTGGTTTGTCCTTCAATTACGCAGGAATGAAGCAACGAATGGACGTAATTATACTATTTTATAAATAATAATCTGTATAATATTGTTTTATTTATTTGTTTATTATTGGTATATGTATTTTATTTGTATGTATGTATGTTATAGGAAATGACCACCTGCAGTTCATTTTTCCTTATGTTTTCCTTTTCCTAAGGTTGCCCGGTAGAGATCGCTACTAAGCGATAATGCCGCCTTTTGTGTCATACTTTTTTGTCTGTTTCTTTTGTATATTTTTTTTTGTGTGGTGCAAATAAAGCGTATCTCGCTATCTATCTATCTTAATTCCTTGCATAGGTATAGATAAGGAAAAGCAGATATCCTGTTGGATTTCGGGTATTTATGCAATATCATGATCTCATTTTTCCATATTTGAGGGCTTCTGGAAGAAATCTCTTCCTTAGAAACAAGCTGTCATTGTGTACGACCTTTTATCTTTATTTCCTCACTATCCTTGCTATCCTTATCCTTACTAATATTATAAATGGAAAAGTGTGTTTGTTTGTTGGTTTGTCCTTGAATCACGCCGCAGCAGAGCAACGGATTGACTTCATTTTTTGCATGGACATATTTAAGGACCTGGAGAGTGACATAGGCTACTTTCTATCCCAGAAAATCAAAGAATTATCACGGGATTTTTAAAAATAAATCATCGCGGACGAAGTATACATATTATGAAGTAAGCTCCATATTAAAGTATCAAGAAAAACCTACATTCATAAGTCAACGTCGGTACTTTTTCATTGAAGCCCCAGTTCTATGCAGAGACAAATCACTCTGCGACTACCGTACAGCGTCACGCGCTCTCGGAAAATGTTTTCCCATTTCACGTAAATCCCACGCAATCATTTGTTTTTCTTGAAAAATCTCGGAATGTTAAAAAATGTTTGCTTTTCTATGGCTTTTCTTAGTTTTCGTAACAGTAATAAGAACAAAAACCATTTTAAGTTCAACCTAAAAGAATTTTAATCAAAAAACTTGTACCTCAAAAGTTTCATCTACCTAGGTACCTACTTGGTAGATTTGATATAAGTACTTACAGATTTACGTATCGTTGACATTATCCTTCAAAAGTATGGTAGTGTTTCTTTTATACTGTACTACTTCCATGATTTTATAAGATAACACGACATTGGCATTGAAGTAAAATCATTTTTGACGTGATAACGTCTTATAAATCGATGAACACCGGCTGCACGCACGAAACAGTGTACGTTCCGCCTGCGCAATTGCGTGCAAGCAAGAGCGCGGAGCAAGCGATAGAGAGGCACGATCGGCCCAAGTGATGGCTTAGAGAGCGCCCGCCGCCGCCCGCCAGTCATCGTCAATTTTTCTTTATGAGACGTTATCACGTAAAACTATAGTCCGTAAACCGACTTTACAGACAACCAATTTTTTGATTGAGTAGATCGGGTAACTTGACTTCATTCAATGTCAGACTAACCTTACGAAATTAAAATAACTGATTGTTGACTTTCTATAAAATTCCGGGGAATCTTATAACCATAAAGGAGACCGCCAAAAATCCATATACTTCTGGGCTAAATACGTTACAGCAATCATTCTTGTATTATTAAATCGGTAAATATATCACATTTTAGCATCTCAAAGATTTTTTTCAAAATTCAATGGGGATTAGGAGAAAAAATTATTTTTGGTTTACTTAGGTTAGATTAGTACTTGATAAAACGGTAAAAATGACAAGATTTTTCTGATGATGAAATGAAATGATCTCTGCGAGAGAGATGAGAACGAAAATAATGGAAACACATCCGTAAGCGCATGAGTACAAAAAACGAATGCAAAGAGTAAAGTAAAAATGTCATGTAATGACAATCTAGGTTAGGGATTACGCATGACAATCTGAAATCGATTAATCAAAGAATCGACTTCTTGAACCAAAAAAATGAACTTTTAAATCGATATAGATGGTACTGAACCGATCGAGTGGATCGATATTCAGCCCTAGAAAATCGAGATTCGATTTGCTATGTTGTGATAACAATAATACAATTATTTAGTTCAATATACTCAAAGACAGTGTTAATTACTTGAAAACTAACAAGATAGCTTTATGCTCAGTTTCCATTGCCTCTCCTTAATACATAGATAAAAAATCAATTTTTATCGACCGAGCGAAGCGAAGGTCTTTGAGTCTACTTGAGTGAATTTGCACTTGTCCGTCCGTCCGTCCGTCCGTCCGTCCGTCTGTCAGAGCCTTATAACTTCTGAATTACTGAACGTAATTACTTCAATTTTAGATATAATATGTAAACCGATGGCCTCCAGCCGAAAATGGCTTAAAAAGTTATAAAAATCTTTATTTCAGGGGGGCTCTCATAGAAGCGAATGCGAAGAAAAAAAATAATTTTTGCTTTTCATAGGGTTACAGTACGTCATTTTAAAGATAATTTGGAACAGAGTACAAAAGTATTTTTTTTTAATTTTTTTCCTAAAATTGATGAAATGGGGGGCTTTCAAAGTGGAGATTATATTTGACCTCACAACGGAATAACCATTGCAAGCTGGGGCTTGAAAGTTTTATAATTTTAGCGTAATATCATGTACTTGAACAACAAATACTAAAATTAGATAAATGTAATAAGGAAACTAAATTATTTAACTTTTAATGAGCAGCAACAACAGAACTTCACAATGATGTCAATAGATGGCGCTCTCATATAGCAAATGCAGCTATATGTAACATATTATATTATTATTCAATTAAAATTATTATTTAGTCATTTAGCAAACATCAATAAAACTTCACGTTGCAGTTTGTTCTTACATGTTTTCTGATCGTGTCGATAGTTGACGCTGTGTACAAGTAATTTAATTTGAATGTTCCAAAAAACTATACCTAAGTTTGATTGAGGCCTTGAAGATTTCACTATAACAGTTCCCTAACCTTTACGGGCTACATATGTTAAGTTAGTTGACACTTTCTGTCAACTTTGTTATTACAAACCTCTACGGGACAACTAAAGGTGAAAATGACATTGGGATGTTAGGATTGTATTTAGGGGCTAGCTACGTAAAGAGACTTCTACAAAGGAGATGATTTAGGTATGGTTGGTGAAAACGGGCATAATAATAATGTCAATTTTGATCGTCATGTATCTATTGAATGAATAAGTAATTATGGGAAACCGTTACCGCGAGGTCTCAGTTCGGGGCGAACCACTAGTTATTATTATTAGCAATTGAATTAATATTTAAATTAAAAATTCAATTTATTTATCATATCGAATATAATTCGATTCAAATCGATTTAAGTATTGGTTTTTTTTTGGAAAGAATCGCATCCCTAACTAACATACACTATGACCACACACAGAGTATAGACATAGCATGACCACAGAGTACAGACCAGTAATATTAGAATATATAGAATTGGTAGTCGGTTTGTATTGTACCTACTAGATACCTACCGTCGGCATACAAGTAAATTGCGGCAATTCATAGTATGCCTGAACTGGCCCACATAGTCTCGTAGCAACCAATGTTTCACGTTTTCAAACAAACTAAAGTTTGATATTACATTGACACATTTAAAGAGGATAGATACATATTGTTTGTTGGAAGGGTGGTATCTATAGAAGCGACTAAGCTAACAATCCTAAATCTGTTTTTAGCCTAGTCAAACTATACCCATGCAAAAAATCATGTTGATCCGTAGCTCATGTACACATACTTTCGCCACATTAAAATTTTAAGCTATTGCATAGCTTTTATCGCGGACTTTGAGCGCGGCGACCGAATCAAGAAATTCCGTAACGAAAATAAACCTAACACCGTCGTTTCAGTTCGGCAGACTTCGGCACGGTGTTTGTGTGCGTGCGACTAGAAAATGCTATGCAATAGCTTTACCGCGGCAGTCCCCGAGTGCCACACGTATTTTTTTTGTTACACTTCTTTTTGGAAAAACTCTTAGTGCAGAAATAAAAGCTATTTGAGAAAAGAGCACTTACATTCAGAGTTCCCCCAGAGAAAACTCAGTAATCGCACACACAAAAGGGTGAGACGTTTTCCAAAGCACATGTGCTAAGTGCAGGCCATGGCCTTGTTACAAGTGACACTGAGCCAGAGCTAATAGACTTGGCCATGGCGGCCATTTTTTTATTCTAGCGACTCGTCCCGGCTTCGCACGGGTGCAACTGGGCACTGACGAAGAAAATGAGAAGTACTTATTAAGATATTCATAGAATAGAATAGAATAATTATTTATTCAAATAAACTTTTGCAAAGTGATTTCGAAACGTCAAGTGAATCTTCCACTGGTTCTGAATGCGGTTCTAAAAAATACTACAAAAATACTATCCAAATTTTCGGCATTTCCCGATAGATTTTCCAAAAATGTTCTTACCGTGCCCTGATAATAATTAGGAACCACAAAAAAAAAATCGGCCAAGTGCGAGTCAGGCCTCGCTCTTTTAGGGCTCCGTTAAAAAAATTAAATAAAAATATTTCCATGTACCCATGGAAATATTTTAATTTAATTTTTTTAATTTAATTTAATTTTTATTATTTGTTGTTATACTGGCAATAGAAATACATAATATGTGAAAATTTCATCTGTCTATCTATTACGGTTTACGAGATACAGCCCGCTGACAGACGGACGGACGGCCGGACGGACGGACAGACAGCGTAGGCTTAGTAATAGGGTACCGTTGGTACCCTTTGGGTACGGAACCCTAAAAATCAGCCAATTGCTAGAGCTGTTCTCAAGTGATGATCTTTCATACATGCGTTCAAATGACCTGAAACCATGTGGTCGAAGTTACGGGAATCAGCTTGTATCTATACTCGTACCTATACTCCCTATACGTTATATTACGTTAACTCAAATATGTTCGAGCGAAGCAATGGCTGGGTCATGCGTCATGCTCGTGAACGGGTGCCACTGGCGGGAATGGGGCTACTTTCTGTCTGCCCGTCTTAACATTTATTGAATTATAATAAGGTATGCTTTTGTGGACCTTCCCCTCATTGTGGAAACACTGCATACATAGCATAATATCTAATAAATTGTTAACTTGTTTTGAAAAGAGCAACTGCCGAGTTTCTTGCTGGTTCTTCACGACAGGAACGGCATTTCGAACCAGTGGTAGACTCATCGACGATTCAAAAGCACTTGTAAAAAAGTTTATATTTTGAATAAAAAACATTTATATTCTATTCTATTCTATTGTATAACCTTGTCTCATTAATATCATTACCCCTCATAAGATGGAATTCTGAAAAACTCAAACCGTTGTCCGGGGATTTTTAATAAACATCTATCACACTTGATGGTAAGTAAAAATTCAGCCTAAGATAGAGTGCGCTTGTTTAAAAATGCCTATTCACTCTTGATTTCGAGGTGATCGGATATTCCAAATTTTAGCAGTGCGTATGTTCAGTTTCGTTAATATTTTTTATCCAGCTTAAGTGAACGTGAAAGTCGTTTCATGTGAATTCGTTTTTCTTTGAAAATGTCATCAGAAAAATTGAGATCTCACACAAAGAATAACATTATTCAGGGAACCGTAAAAGGACGTATAATATTAACTCATAAAAGCCTTAACGCTTAAGGATTTTTATGACCGGTCCTTTTCCCTACCCTTTGGTACCCTTTGCCCAGTTATTTGTCGGACGTTGTATACATACAAAATTTAACAAAAGTATATAAGTGTTATACTATGTATACTTCAAATCATAGAGCGAATAAACTAAACGAATTTATAAAATACAAATCTATACAACGCTATAGGCGCAAGACCGAGGCCTGTGGAAGTCCATGCAAGACCTTTGTTCAAAAGTAGGCGTCTATCGGTTGATAAAGAAGAAGCTATCCTAAAAACACCACACAATTTCCTCAAAAACTAAATAAAATTTAAATCCGACGGGATTTTGTTTTTCCTAAAATGCCTACTTTCTTCTCCCTTATTGTCCTTTATTTCCTTTTATTTCAGTTGTTTCAGTTCCATAACCTAAATGGGGAGAGATACGTTTCACTTCATAAAACCCTTTACCCGACGTCTCTACGCATTGGGAGTATTAAGGCTAAAGCAAACTGAACGTGCAACCGCGGCGTGTCCAACGCTGCTTCTACAAGGGCCGTTTACATTGCAGCATTGTGAAGAACGCGTTGTAGTCTCGTCCGTCAGACAGTACATACAGTCCTTTTATTGAAAATCACACCCGCGTAATGGGTTCATTTTGTTACTAAAAATATTAGCAATGTTAAACTTGACTAATATTCCCCTTTCCCCTTCAAATAAGCGTAAAAGCTTGTGTTAGAAGTGGGCAAGGTAGTGCAATGGATCTAACACTTTTGACGTGATAACGTCTTATAAATCGATGAACACCGGCTGCACGCACGAAAACGTGTCACGTTCCGCCTGAGCCAAGCGTGCAAGCGAGAGCGCGGAACAAGCGATAGAGAGGCACGATCGGCAAAAGCGTTGGCTTGTGACACATTTATTCTCAATTCATCAATGTTTCTTTATGACGTTATCACGTAAAACTATCGTCCGTAAACCGACTTTATAGACAACCAATTTTTTGTTTACAAAAGAGCAAGTGGTAAATATTTTGCCGGATCTTCTCAGCAGAATCTGCACTGCTGGTAGAGTTTTGACTTGTTACAAGAGCCGTATGTTCACCTACATTAAATAAATAATTTTGAATTTTAACTATAGTGTGTGTGAGAGACGGTAACTAGTATGTGAGAGACAGTAACAAAAACTTTCCGTCTTTACTTATTTATACGTAATTAATAATAATATCCTTAATATGCTTACAGCAAGGCTAAATTGCATGCCAAGTTTTTTATGTACAAATTAGACAACTTTCAGTGCGTGAACTATAAGTTTAAGTAACTACCTCTGCAATATCTAAATCTCAGAGTTCTCACATTCGTGGGCTTCATGAAGAAATCTCTTCTTTAGAGATACGCAGTCCTTTTGCACCTCCTGTGATTTAGTTTAGTAAAAGTTTAAATTTAAAAAAAACTTTTCAAGCGTAGGGTTTGCTTCAGGACTTATTTCAAGATGCCGTCGCAAAACTCCCTACTTGTTGATTATGCGACGCGCAACAGCTTTCCTTTGTTATAAAAATCTAACATGAGTCAGAAAAACATAACTGTGAATATGTAATCCAGCTTTATTCTCTTTAGTATTTTGTCAGTCCGTGAAATGACTATTGACTAAAGGTCCGTCGTCGCTCGGGTCCGAAGTCAGACAAATACCGATTAAAATATAACTAGTGGTTCGCCCCGAACTGAGACCTCGCGGTAACGGTATCCCATGATTATTCATTCAATCGATACATGATAACCAAAACTGACATTATTATTATGCCCGTTTTCACCAAACATACCTAAATCATCCCCTAAGTAGGAGTCTCTTAACGTAGGTAGCTCCTAAATACAATCCTAAGTCCTAACATCCGTCCCAATATCCTTTTAGGTGTCCCGTACAGGATCGTGATAAATAAGTTGACAGAAAACATCAATCACCTAACTTATAGGTAGCCCGTAAAGGTTAGGGAACGTTAGTGAAAACATTGAATTATTTATCAAACATTGAATTTAACTCGTAGTTCCATGGGAATAGTTACTGACTGCGCCATGTATTAGCATTATTGTGAAGCTATGTTGATGCTATATGAATTACTGACGCCCATTAAAAATTAAATAATCTCGTTTCTTTATAATATTCATATAATTTTAGTATTTGTTGTTCAAGTACAGGATATAAGTGACCTAAAAACATAAAATCAGTTTGAAAATCCATAGCGGATTTTTCTAGAGAGCGTCTTCAAGCGAGCGTATAAAATCGCCACTTTGAAAGCCCCCCATTTCGTCAATTTTAAGGGAAAAATTAAAAAAAAAATATTTTTGTACTCAGTTCAAAATTATCTTTAAAATGATACGTAACAATTTTATGTAACGCGATTTTTTTTTTTTTACTTCGCATTCGCTTCTATGAGAGCCCCCCTGAAATAAAGATTTTTATAACTTTTTAAGCCATTTTCGGCTGGAGGCCATCGGTTTACATATTATATCTAAATTTGAAGTAATTACGTTCAGTAATTCAAAAGTTATAAGGCTCTGACAGACGGACGGACGGACGGACGGACGGACGGACAAGTGCAAATCGCCCTAGTTAACTCAAAGACCTTCGCTTCGCTCGGTCGACTAAACGTGTATATTATAATTTGCTTATTTGAAAATTTATGTGAAACTCTACGATAATACATAAGATGTTTTATTTGAGTAAAAAACACTTATCTAATTGATTACTTACATTAAGTAATTTTGTATTGCAAAAAGTGGACGAAAAAGTTAATATACAAAACTCTTATAATACATTATTACTAGAAATATTAACATAAAAATTACTTACCGTTTGTTGAGTTGTTGACTCTGGCGTATGGAATTAATCACAATATTTTTGAAAACATTCAAGGAAAATACATTAGTTTAAAGGCGCCTCAGAGTACGTCCGCTCGACTCGGCTACCAAAGCCTGACTGAAAGCATGAAAGCTTCAGTCTTTGTACCTTTACCTGTTACAGTAACACCCTATGGGTGGGGACAGTACAATATAAAGCTCACTCCACACTTCTGCTACCACTGTTCTTTCAACGGCAAACAAGGATAGATATATTCGAATCAAGTACAGAGCAACAGAGAAAGATGCATTAAGCGTCAGCCTACACAGTTTCAGGTCTGTATTTGTAAGAAAGCTCGGAACTTCTCGTAGTATCTGGTACTGCAGTTGTTACGGCCATGATTTTCAGGTAGGTACCTATCTTGATGGTTGATACTGACAGTAATTGACTTGTATATAACAATAGGGTGTATGTAAATTATTGTTATCTGAAATACATGAACTCGTAGGTACAATTATTTGGACCGTATCCAAATAAACGATGTTACCCTAGTAGCAATTTCCGTTGAGGTTTTGACGATAGCCAACGGTTGGCAGATGGTAGTGGTGATGCCGACTAAGTCCCTTCGTAAGGCCAACCACATCCCGCTTTTCTACGATTGGCCCCACGATTTTTAGGGATGGCAAGTGTTACTGTTGGCCAACCAAACTAGGGACAAAGGCCCAACTAACAGCCAACGCAAATTGCTACTAGGGTAGGGAGATGCTTCATACAAGTGACACAAGGTCTGTGGAAATCCCTATAAGAGAGCTCTATCTAGCATTTTTTGTGTACAATAGATGTGTGGCGATGAACACACTTAAAGTCGGTTGCAATAATAACTAATAAGTATTGAATATAAAAGGAAAAGGTGACTGACTGACTGATCATTCAATGCACAGCTCAAATCACTGGTCGGATTGGGCTGAAATTTGGCATACGGATAGTATGATGTAGGCATCCGCTAAAAAAGGATTTTTGTTCGAAAATTCAACCCCAAAAGGGGGTGATTTGGGGGTTTGAAAAAATGAACTTAACTTAACGTGAGCGAATCAGCGGCCAAAAGCTAGTATACAGTATATAAAACTTTCTGCCTTCTGCAACAAAGGATTTACTAGCGCAGAAGGGAGGGACTTTTTCAAATAAATTCTCCTGCAACTTCGTCCGCATAGGTTAGGTTTTTAAAAATCCCGCGGGAACCCTCAGTTTTTTCAAATTAACAGTGAGCTTATCACTCTCCTGGTGTACAAATACCTATATTTCAATCATTACTTTAATTATCGTGCAAAGGCGCTTATAACCTTTCATTAGTAAAGAAATACGACCGTCCGCGTCACTAATTTGAGGTCGTATTCTGTCTCGTTCATTATTACGTTTATTACGTTTATTACTGAAGCCATTACGCCGCAGCGTCCACGGTTTTTGTAGTAATTAACTTTGAACTTCAGAATATTATAGTATCAGACGTGAGACGTAGGGATGTTTCTGAAATTTATATATTTAGTAGCTTTAGCCCGCGGCTTCGCGCACGGTAGGTTCGATTTTTCAAGCCCCTATTTTACACCCTTTGGGGTTGAATTTCCAAAAATCCTTTCTTAGATAAAGTTATAATAGCTATCTGTATGCCCTATCCGTCCAGTGGTTTGACCTGTGCGTTGATAGATCAGTCAGTCAGTCAGTCCGTCGGTGAGTTACCTTTTCCTTTTATATATTTAGACCTATATAAACAACGAGGATAAAATGTGTTAAAGGCTGATACCCGACTGCTGAAAAATAGCATCCGTCATATTCTATTGATTTTGCTGGTATATAATGTAGCCCGTGTCACCCGGACCATCATAATGAATCGACTGAGACCTCATTTATCAAAATCAGCTTATTAGTTTATTCGCTACAGTGGATCATTCGTAAATAGTCACATAAATACGTACATAAGATATCATACTAAGGCCCACTTGCAGAGACGCCGAGTTAGTTAACCCAGGAATAAATTTGCAATTTTGACAGAAGCTGTATACGCAATCTGTCAAATCTGTCCTTTTAACCCAGAGTTAGCTGCTAACTCTGGGTTAAGACGTTTTTGCAAGCGCGCCTAAGACTCCATAATCCCATTTGAAATTGAATATTTGTAACTCACTTTCTACATTATAAACACATCACTAGTCAGAACTTAAACTCTCGTAAAAATAAAATACTCAAACAGTACGACCATACTTTCTTAATTTGCTTGAAATATTTAAAAAGCTAAGTGCGAGACAAGAAGTTTTACTTTACTAATCAAAACTAAAAGATTTATTTTACGATCATTTTACGGTGAGTTAAACTTCTGGATAATAAAATCTCTTCCTCAGAGATAAGCTATCCTAGTGGACGTCCTTTATATGCATACTAACATTTGCGCGCAGATTCGCTCACGTTAAGTTCAATTTTTCATACCCCTATTTTAAGGGGTTGGATTTTCGAAGTCATTTCTTAGCATGCCTGCGTCATAATAGCTATTTGTATGCGAATTAGCCCGATCCATCTAGTGATTTGAGCTCTACATTGATAGATCAATCAGTGAGTCATTCGCCTTTTCCATTTTACAAGGTTTTATTTAGTTTCACCTGTCCCGATGTTTGTCATCAACGTTGTTTGTCATCAAATCTTGCAAATTAAATTTGATCCACTTCCCGGTTACCGATTGAGCTGAAATTTTGCATACATGTGTAAACCGCATGACAATGCAATATTATGATGACAAGGTGCTGATCTGATGATGGAGCTGAAAGGTGGCCATAGGAACATCGCAATGAAACGACACAACCTCATCGAGTTTGGGCTCGTTTGAATCGTCTAGAGTAGACGAGTAGTTTGTCTTTCAGTGGTAACCAGGGTCTAATGATGGAGTTTGAAGGTGGTCGTAGAAACTCTGTAATGGAATAATTTGAAGAGTTACCAATAGGTTGCCAAACGGGACCCCATATTTATTAAAACCTATACGAAATTAATTTATGACTTTGTTTATAAAAAAAGTTGCGCATGAAACTATTATTTATAGGTATTTATTAGGTTAAACTTTTTCTTTATTTTTTAATTTATTTTCTCCATTTTTATTTGTTCAGTAGGTACCCAATAAATAAAAAGCATTCTTAGCAATAAAATAGGTTAAGCTTAATTTTAAATTTAAGTCACTCTCCAGGTCCTCAACTAGAGCTTTGCAAAAAATCACGTCGATTCGTAACTCTGTTGTGGCGTGATTGAAGGACAAACTTACAAACACACATTTTCGTATTTATAATAATAGTTCGAGTAGTAATAAGGATAATGGTACGATACCCATTGTGCACTAGTTGACTCGCACTTCGCTATTTTGAGATCGTTTAAAAATAGCAACTTTTTAACAAAGTTTCCAATTTCCATGCATAAAATAAGCTTGCATAAAATAAGTTAACCGACTTAATTAACTTAAAATCATTTTAGCAGCACATTAGCAGCAGGAAGTTGCAAATTAACAGAGCACTCCTATCTTCAAAGTGTACATTAGCACAATTTGCAAATTGCATTGTGCAATTTACGAGGGTTTTAATAAAGCTTCAACAAATCCTATGAAATAACCAAAATTTGTTCAAATTCCGCCTCTATTACTGGGCAATAAAACTGGATTTCTAATTAATATTTAGTGTTAAATAAAATACAGGAGTATGAAATAATAATTAACCGTATTTATACTTTAAACTTTTAGTATTTTTTTAACAAAATGGTCCTGTGATGTCCAAAAAGAATACAGCCGGTATATTAGTATAATAAGCAATTTTAGTTTCGTTTTTATGCTTTGTGATTAAGATACTTACACTATACCTATGAACTCGTTTTATATTCACCTACCTATATTTACCTACCTATATGAGTCATTCGAATCCATAATATTTAAATATGAAGTCCTTAACTCCAATTCGCCAAGTTTCTTGCTGGTTCTTCTCGGCAGGAAGGGCATTCCGAACCAGTGGTAGACTCATCGACGATTCAAAAGCACTTATAAAAAAAATATTTGAATAAAAAACATTTCTGTTCTATTCTATTCATTGTCCGATAGAACGTAAATCCAACACGACCGGAGAGAGATCAGGCGCAGGACCAACGGCTTCACGTGCTCCCCGAGGCACGGGGGCAAATCCCAACACATTTTTTGGTCCGGGAATCGAACCCGGGACCTGCCCTGTGATCGCCTAAAGTTATTTCATTGATCGTTATCCTATTCGATGGCATTAGCGTCAAAGTAAAATAAACCATAACAGCATTGAATTAGAGCTCAATTTCGTGTATGCATTATTATCCGTATGTACGATACGCTCCATAACGCTCCATATTAAAATCGGTTGTACTGAATTTGTGAATTTAAATCAATACAATCAAGGATTGTTTTACTTTGACGCTAAGGTCTTCGAATACGAATACGATCAATGGAATATCTTTTAGACGATCGGGGGCTGGTTATTTGCAGTCGAACTGGTAGAATAGAAAAGTTTTTTAGTCAAATAAATTTTTACTACCTAGGTGCTTTTGAATAAACCGCTAGACTAGTGGCAGTTATGAGATGTAAGGATATATTTTAATTGCAATATTAATTTATTTTAAAGCAGAACCTAATTTAGTTTGCAAATTCAACGAATAACAATGACGGGAATACTGGTATTTTAACTGACACACTTGTCTGCACACTAAACTGAAAATTATATTTCTGCACCCCGTTACATTTACATATTCTGCAACCTATTACATTTACATTTTTGAGGTGGTTAGGAACAAAAAGTGATAAGTTATGTTAGGTGGATATGTTTGAAAATGAGAATTATTTATGAAGACAAGTATAATAAAACTAGCTGATGCCCACGACTTCTTCCGCATGGATTTAGTTTTTAAATTCCCTCGGGACCTCTTTGATTTTCCGGGATAAAAATATTATACTGATGGGCTAAAAAAATCAAGTCAATCCGTTGCTCTGTTGCAGCGTGATTGAAGAACAAACCAAGAAACAAACACACTTTCGCATTTATAATATTAGTAAGGATTAGTAAGATAAGTAGTCTATTTGGGCTAAGGTCTTGCAATCTAACATCGTTCGAGATATACGAGTATATGACTGTATATATGACTGTCGTGTAATTAACAATATTTTAATTTGCAATAATATATATTGATGTCAATAATTAAGATAAAAACTATCCTATCTTTTAAGTTGGACCAAATTACAGATAGTTACGAAGTTTGATCAAAATGGGTTCAGTAGTTTTCGAGTTTATCCCGAACATACATCGTGACACGAGATTTCTGTATAAATATATAGAAGACTAGCTGATGCCCGCGACTTTTTCCGCGTGGATTTAGTTTTTAAAGTCCCTCGGGAACTCCTTGATTTTTCGGGATAAAAAGTAGCCTAGATGTAGACCCGAGCTACCACAGTATAAAATTTTGTATAAATCTGTGCGGTAGTTTTTACGTGAAAGAAGGACAAACAAACAGACAAAAATTAAATAAAAATCTGTTTTGGGCTCAGTATCGATAGTAAAGCATCCCCCAAATAAAATTTTCAAAATATATTAAATGTACAGAAATCTTCCAGTTACAGTTTTATTATATGTATAGATAAATATAGATTGATGTATCAAACTTTTTCTTTTTGTACATACCTACTATACTAACATCGTGGATCCAATGGTGGATAGAAAATAAGATGTAGATTTTTTTTAATAAAAATAAAGGTAATTATCACTTTTTAACCGAATTAAAAAAAGGGGAGTTTCTCAATTCGTCGGAATCTTTTTTTTATGTATGTTCACCGATTACTCGAAAACGCCTGAACCGATTCGGATTTTTTTTCTTTGAAAGGTGGAAAAACTTCCCAGGTGGTCCCATTTAAATTTTATCGAAATCGGTCGAGCGGTTTTTAAAAAATCAACAGTAATTTTATACTTTGTAGTGGCGCGGGTGTTTGAAGTCAGTTTTTTTAGGGCTCTGTACCCAAAGGGTACCAACGGGACCCTATTACTAAGCCTACGCTGTCCGTCCGTCCGTCCGTCTGTCAGCGGGCTGTATCTCGTAAACCGTAATAGATAGACAGATGAAATTTTCACATATTATGTATTTCTATCAACAAATAATAAAAATTAAATTAAATTAAAAAAATTAAATTAAAATATTTCCATGGGTACATGGAAATATTTTTATTTAATTTTGTTTAACGGAGCCCTAAAAGAGCGAGGCCCGACTCGCACTTGGCCGATTTTTTTAAATAATTTTTTTTATTAAATTATTAGATATTCCTAGCCTCCTCATTCTAGTTCAATGGCAAAAAAAGGAGCAAAATCAATTTAAACAAAAAGAGGTAGACTATCTTAGCGGATCAGAATTTATTCTGCAGCTACAGTCTTGTAAAATGCATCTTCTTGCGTTATTTAAGGATAGATAGGTACTAGTGGAGATATGATAGAGCATAAAGTCAGCTTTATTTACTTTGAGATTTGGTAAAAATTACGCAATAATTACACACAAATCATGTTAAAAAATAATTTAATCTAAGTTTGAACTGCTCTTCTACTCGTGGTCCTTGGACCTAATAATTTTCACGCTTTCCCAAACATAAAACTTCCAACCTCATTTCACCTTTCTCTTTAGTAGATATTAAAGCATTTTGGACGAGAAAACATTTTGAAGCTTTCTGAACTCAGTCCAGCCGAGTTGGATTTTACGAACCTTCCAAATTTCAGGGTAAATGACCAATTTTATTCAAATAATAAAAAATATTAATTCTTTGTAAGCTCTACGGAGTTTTAAAAGGAAATGTAGGCTTTCAAAATAATGGGCTAAAGTTGTGGTCATACACAACGCGTGACGGCAACAGCCCATCCGGATTTCAGATCGAATCCGTGATAGCCTGCGGCGTGACGCGTCCATGCAACAGTCTTTGCTGATCCGGAATAAAACTCTTCTATACTGTTCATACTTCTTCCATGAAGGCAAATCTCAACGAAAACTAGTCCACTAAGCCAACTGTTGATCGCAACTATTGTCAATATACCCTGCAAACTTGAACATAAAACAGGTTCATACTCTATGCCTTCACTCTCATAGTCCGATGTAACTCTGAGGCTTGCTTTACGAGGATTTGCACCACCAACTTCAAAAGTATTTTGAGAAAGACAAGAGGTAGATTAGGAAATTTAGGAAGGTAGAGGTAGATCCACGTTTCAAACTACCTTTAAGCTACATCAAGAATACTACCGCGCAGGATTTATAGAAAATCTTTATCCATGCTTAAAAGATTATAAAAATTAACAGGAAATAATCACCTTAAATTACCACTTAGGAATTGCCAGGCTGTTAACAGTAGAAAAGCGGAAAAGTCAATAGATTTTCTTGGAGAGTCGTCGCCTGCGTTTCCGCCGCTGTGCGTTGTGTGTGACTTGGGCTTAGGGGTTGCGTGATAATAAATATTCTTCAATTAAGCACGACCAGACCTTTAATGGCTTATGTCGACGTCCATTGTCTTTTTTTGCGAATTAGATTATTAATT
This sequence comes from Oeneis ivallda, assembly GCA_029955525.1. Taxonomy (NCBI): domain Eukaryota; kingdom Metazoa; phylum Arthropoda; class Insecta; order Lepidoptera; family Nymphalidae; genus Oeneis; species Oeneis ivallda. The sequence goes on along the minus strand of JARPMR010000022.1, from coordinate 2,241,853 downwards.
TGATATTTGGTTTTACCCACGAGTTCATACGAAAACGAAGTGCCAAGTAGGTAATATGTAAATTAGTTTTAACAGTCTGTAGGAGCCAGTAAGTTACGTTTAGCTAATGTGCCTGTATTAACTATTTATTGACTGGATGGATTTTGACTGGCTGGATATATTCGAAGATTTATCTATACTAAAAAGTGACTGTAACTTTTTCATGCACGCTTTCTTGAAGGCATGCGCTGAATTGATTTCGAAAAAAGGCAAGGAGATTTCTGATGCAAGCTCTTATCCTGAGGAATGTTTCTTCTTCCTCAGGATAAAAGCTTGGATTTATGGATTTGAACAGATTGGACACGGGTATGTTTGTAAACATACTTGCTCATCCAGCATCCAAAGATGCTATATCGATGTTCAAATCCATAAGTCTAATTTGATGGTAATCACAATTTTGTTTATTTTTTTTTTCTCTGTAAGTAAGTGTATTTGTTTTAGTTTTCGAAATTGTTATTTTAGTTTTTTTTTGATAATATTTTTAGTGATTAATTCTGTTAGTGTATAAATTGTATTTAGATTACTAGCTGATGCCCGCGACTTTGTCCGCGTGGATTTAGTTTTTAAAGTCCCTCGGGAACTCCTTGATTTTCCGGGATAAAAAGTAGCCTAGATGTTGACCCGAGTAATAAGCTACCACGGTATAAAATTTTGTAGAAATCTGTGCGGTAGTTTTTACGTGAAAGAAGGACAAACAAACAGACAGACAAACAGACAAAAAAAAATTTAGCTTCTGTTTTGATATCTGTATCTTGAACACAATTAGAAGCAAAAACCCTTTTTTGAATCTATTTCACTATTTCATGTACAGAATTGATTGACATCCCGCGGGAAATCTTTGTCACCATCCAGGTTCTCAACTATACCTACCTATCCAATAAATCTCGTCAATCCGTAGCTTAGTAGCAGGAAACATTTGATGGTCTTGCTCGCGGCATTGTTAATGATGATTCAAAGAGGAAACATATTACTGATGAATGATGATATTATCAATTACGTTTAGCTATCATTTTTATAATTGTCAAATTTTTTACCATCCAAAGACAAAATTACGTTTAGCTGTCATTTACGTTTTGTTATTCCACGGTCATTTGCGTTTTGTTATTCCATGTCAGATGCGTTTTTGTTATACCACGTTTTGTAGTGACTTGACGGAAACGCGGTCGAACGGGATAAAAAGTATCCTATGTCCGTCTCCTGGTTCTAAGCTACCTCTCCACCAATTTTCAGCCAAATCGGTTCATCCGTTCTTGAGTTATAAATAGTGTAACTAACACCACTTTCTTTTATATATATAAGATACTAGCTGATGCCCGCGACTTCGTCTGCGTGGATTTAGTTCATAACATCCCGCGGGAAATCTTTGTCACCCTCCAGGTTCTCAACTATACCTATCCAATAAATCACGTCAATCCGTAGCTTTGTAGCAGGAAACATTTGATCGTCTTGCTCGCGGCATTGTTAATGATGATTCAAAGAGAAAACATATTACTGATGATATTATCAATTACGTTAAACTATAATTTTTATAATTGTTTTTACCATATTTAACCAAGTACAAAATGACGTTTAGCTGTCATTTACGTTTTGTTCTTCCACTGTCATTTTCGTTTTTTTATTCCATGTCAGATGCATTTTTGTTATACCAGGTTTTATATTGACTTGACGGAAACGCGGTCGAACGGGATAAAAAGTATCCTATGTCCGTCTCCTGGTTCTAAGCTACCTCTCCACCAATTTTGAGCCAAATCGGTTCATCCGTTCTTGAGTTATAAATAGTGTAACTAACACCACTTTCTTTTATATATATAGATAATGGGGCTGACGCTGGCTGACGTGTACCAAGGTACAAAAGCCCCTAAACAAATAAAGAAAAAAAATGCTTGGATAATTTATATCAGAATATCACGGAGTCTCACGTAGTTATTTAAAAACTAGCTTTTTCGAGGCTAGTTACCATCTCACCAGCAAACCCGTACTTCCGAGCAACCTCGCGTGCTGGTAAAATGATGCGTGGAAATAGATTAGGGATTCTATACAATTTTCATAACCTTCCAATGTCTTTTATGTTCATCTTTACTATTTTTATTGTTTTCATACAGCGGTGAATGGCTGTGTGTGTGTGGTTACGAAATCGGCTTCACATTTTGGTTTGAATCCCAGCACGCAACTCTTTAACTTTTCAGTTAAATGTGAGTTTACAGCAATTCAACATCACTTGTTTTAACGGTGAAGGAAAACATCGTGAGGAAACCTGCACACCTGAGAGTTCTTCACAATGTTCTCAAAGGTGTGTGAAGTGATGCGGGTTGTTACGTTGCCTGAGCCTCAAATATGGTTGAGCGAAGCAACGGCTGGGTCATACGTCATGCTCGTGAACGGGTTCCACTGGCGGGAATGGGGCACTTTATGTCTGCCCCTCTTAAGATATATTGCATTGTTAGTAGGTATGCATTTTTGGAACTTCCCTCATTGTGGAAACACTGCTTATATAGCATAGTATTAATTTATTGTTTTGTAAACTTGTTTTGAAAAGAGCAACCGCCGAGTTTCTTGCTGGTTTTTCTCGGCAGGAAGGGCATTCCGAAACAATGGTAGAGTCAGACGATTCAAAAGCACTTGTAAAAAGTTTATTTGAATAAAAAATATTTCTATTCTATTACTAGCTGATGCCCGCGACTTCGTCCGCATGGATTTAGTTTTTTAAAATCACGCGGGAACTCTCATTATCCGAGATAAAAAGTAGCTCTCCCGGTCTGAGGAACCACTACTACATCCATTACTATACCCATGCAAAAAATCGCATCAATCCGCTGTTCTGTTGCGACGTGATTGAAGGACAAACCAACAAACAAACACACTTTCGCATTTATAATATCAGTAATGCTTTATTATAACACTTTTTATAATTGTCAAATTTTTTACCATACTTAACCAAAGACAAAATTACGTTTAGCTGTCATTTGCGTTTTGTTATTCCACTGTCATTTGCGTTTTGTTATTCCATGTCAGATGCGTTTTTCTTATACCACGTTTTATAGTGACATGACGGAAACGCGGTCGAACGGGATAAAAAGTATCCTATGTCCGTCTCCTGGTTCTAAGCTACCTCCCCACCAATTTTCAGCCAAATCGGTTCATCCGTTCTTGAGTTATAAATAGTGTAACTAACACCACTTTTTTTATATATATAGATATTCTGCCAAACCTCACTTGGCCAACGTGGTGGGCTATGGCCTATAAGGCTATAAACCCTTTTCATTCCGAGTGAAGATTTGTACCCAGTAGTGTATTCGACGATAGATTGAGATGACGGTACAATTTTTAGATAGAGTAAGTGACTCGTCAAATTGAAAGGTGGGATAAAACAACACATGATTTCAAAGAATTTTTAAACCGTTTATTGATTTTGAAATTAAATCTAGCATCCTCTGGTATTATACCTAAGTTTTGTAATTTATACTAGAGTAAACTATAAGACTTTTTTGGTTAACATTAAATCCCATGCAATCCCTTATATATTGTCATGTTTAGAATCTTTGTATGCCTGCCTTCCCAAAGTTGCGTATATTGCATTAATAAACCATACCCAAACCATACCATTCAAAAAAATGCTACCATCAAAAATTCAAATCGTCGTCTATTTGATAATTATAATAAGGAGTGATAAATACTTATGAATAAGCCTAGTAAGTATATAACCTCTTTAATATAATTAAGTATAGATAATTTGTTGGTAAGTTAATGTTGATTTCAATTAGGTATAAGTATAAAATTCAAGTCATTCAAAATACTGAATTCATGTTTTCTTTATTTTCATTTAAGCACATTAACATATTCGTTGACATTTAATTAATGTAAAATATTATAAATGAAAACGCGTAGTTTTTCATCTTGAAGATTTTCTAACCGACCCTTTTTTTTGCGGTCCAGTTCATTAAAAAATCTTTTTATATGTGCTTTTATTTTATTTTGTTATGTAAAAATAAAATAGAACTGCATAAAAAGCTTTAGAGGATAAGGAATTTATCAAGACTGACCATTTGGTTGCGTTCGGCGGCGGATGCGGTACAGATAATTTGCAATACTACAATATTATGTTCCTTGGGTGCTGCAACACTGTTTCATTTCAAAATTCCCAATTCGTTATCGAATCGCTAATATGTGGAACGCCGTTCCTCCGAGTTTCCTGCCATGCCTGCCGGCTGCCACGTATATTTTGAGTAAGTTCAAGACAAGTCGAGTGAATAGGCACATTAGTCGTTATTCCTAGTTCCATGAATAGGCACCTTCTAGGCAAGTGTCATCATTCATAGTCATCAAGTATCATTGATAGTCGTCCAGCGCAAGTCTAACTCGCAATAAAAAAACATCAAAATGTATGAAAAATGTTGCATTACATGTTGTGTTGCAAATAAAATCTGTACCGGCTTTTATAGCTTGTCTTTAATGAGCAAACAACTTTCATCTCTTACGAACCGTTTACACTGTAAAATAGAATCTTGCGCACTTAACCATAAAGTCGGAATTACAACTCCGTATGAGGCGAAGGGAATTTCTTCAGCACAGCATGGTATAGATTATAAAAGGCATAGACAGAGACGCTTATGATGACGAACAGAGATCCGCCGAAGACGAAAGACAGAAAGTTTCCATCTATCATGTTGGTACCGTGGAGACTCCTCGCTTGGCCCTGGAATAAGTCCTTGGAGCCCGAGCCAGCGGCTTTTCGCTCCTCCATCATCTTTTTCATTGAGGATAGCCGTTCTTTTAACTCATCTATGGATTCCAAGACATCTTCTGTCTCTGAAAAAGAAGTGTTCGTATCTTAGCATTATCAGTAGATTTAATTTAGTAAGTATGTAATATAAGTAGACTAGAATAGAATAGCATAAAAATGTTTCTTATTCAAATATACTTTTTACAAGAGCTTTTGAATCGTCGATGATTCTACCACTGGTTCGGAATGCCCTTCCTGTCGAGAAGAACCAGCAAGAAACTCGGCAGTTGCTCTTTTCAAAACAAGTTTACAATACAATAGATACAGTACCCGTACAACAATGAGGGGAAGTTCCACAAAAGCATACCTAATTATAATTCAACACATGTTAAAACGGGCAGACAGAAAGTAGCCCCATTCCCACCGGTGGCACCCGTTCTTGTGCTTTTATCATTTGGAGAGTGATATACTTAAGTATCATTATATTATAATCATCATCATCATTATCAGCAACACATCAACGGCTCACAATAAAGCACAGGTCTCCTTTGAGAGAAGGGTTACAGGCCATAGTCCACCACGCTGACCGTTTGTGAATTGGCAGACATCACACACCTTTGAGAACATTATGGAGAACTCTCAGATGTGCAGGTTTCCTCAGGATGTTTTCCTTCACCGTTGAAGCATGTAATATTTAATTGCCTAATCGCACATAACTCCGAAAAGTCAGAGCCCAGGATCGAACCTGCGACCCCCGGAATAAGAGACACAGACACAGTCCTAACCACTAAGCTATCACTGCTTCATATTATAAGACAAACACAAATATAATAATATAATAGTTAAGCTTAAGTTATCGTTAATAGTGAAGCAGCTAACATGGTTATTACATAAACATAGTGCGATCTCACGTTTAAGCAAAGGACGATGCAGTCTAAGATGGAAGCAGGGTAACCTAGACGGGGTATGGCATATTAATATCACACAGTTTATACATCGTACCGAAACGCTATATTGCTAAGAGGTAAGTCTAAACCAGCATAAGTAAGGTTATCCTGCTACCTTGAGGACCCTTACAACAACGCAAGACTAAGTTCTACAACTCATAAAATATTATCATAAAAAAACATTATTTACCTTGAGTTTCTCTTTCTGGGCTCATTTTGCACAATATTTATTCACACACCGTTGTTTTTGCAACGCACAGACTATCTTAACTTGGATTTTTAAAGATGGCCGCCACGCATGCGTTGTTTTGGCGGGAAAGGTGGGATATTGATCGTGAGCCCCGGGAATATCTAGCTCGACAATATAATCTAGATTACTTAATACAAATATTATAGCGTATGAGATGGTTGCCAAAACTACTTGGGGTTGTATACGTTATTAAAGGCTTTGCACTTGATGCCTCACCTTTAGCTTCCTCGTCCCTGCTACGCTAGGAATACCTTTCCGGCTTATGTACCTATTAGGCATTTTCTAGGCAAGCACGCTTTAACTTAGGCTGCAACTTTAATTGCCATCAGGTGTGACCATCTATCGTTCATCGCTAGTCATTAATATTTTACTAAAACGTATTTTACTAAAAGTGTTTTGCATTTTTTTCAGTATTGACTAATAGTCCCCTCTCCCCTCCAAAGAAACTTGCTTGTGCTAATGTGGGTACGATAATATGCAAAGAGTGAAGATCGTCGACCTTACAGTTTTCAGTCTGCACTTGGGATTTTGAAGCTACAATAATGCATTGTAGTCTCTTGAAATTGCTTGGATGTGCTTGGGTGTATTTTGGTAAGTTTTTGTGGTATTTCGGGCTAATTCCTGTTTCTAGATGAAGCGAAAGCCATAGCCTTGTACCATAGAATTTTTTTGGTTCGCTGGATTATAGCAAAATGACTTTATTTACTTACGTGAATACCGTTTGGACCGTCTCTTTGTCTATTTACCTACGTTATCACTTATCAGCAAGCGTGGGTTTTAGATTGAAGTTATATTTTTTCAAGCTTTTTCTGATGATGGTTATTACGATTTTATTTCCCAATTTTTTCTCTTGGTATAATTTCCTGCATTTTGAGAATTTCGAGAAATATATTATATGAATTGAAAATAATAGGTACTTAAGTTATTATTTCTTCGTCATTTTAGGTATTAGTAAGTTATCTTCACTATGCGTTCCCTTATGTTTCATCCGATTGAGCTGAAACATAGCCTAGAGATAGCTGGTATCCTAGGGATCGTCTTGGGATACGTTATATCCCGGAAAATAGCTTTCTTGGGAACAAAATCGCAGGCATCATAATAATAATATTTGATAAATTATTATTAATTGTTTTTATCTTTTGACTTCTTTAGACACTGATAAATGGATAAACTTTCAGGAAATGCTAATTGCCTTTTAAAAATAAACATTTAATTTATTTATCTTCTCTATTCAGCTGTTCAAAAATCTTTATCAGATTAAAATAGAAGTGATAGCATGATAGTCTGCATTCACTTTATTTATAAAGACGTGTAACGCCCTCTCAATATTGTACTAGGATGGAACTTGCAAAACGAAACGCGTTGGCGAAAAAGGTGTGTACACGCGGTTCAAACTCGAGGACTCAAACTCGGTCGTGATAGTACCTCTGTAACGTATTTCGTTATTTTCATAACAGGGGTCGTTCCTCCTATCTACTACATGGAACTAGGGATTACGGCTAATGATTTACCTACTGGCTACTATCTTCCTGATTTTTTCAAGAGAGTCTTAAATTCAGTTAGACTGCAAACTTTTTGTATAAATCAAATTAGGTACATAGAAATGATCTCAGATAGCGTTACTAGGATTGCAAGTTATTTTTTATTGTTGAAATCCACGAAATATCGTATTTTATTGTTCTGGTTCGTCATATCTCAAAGAATTTTATTCTAACAAAGTTGCATAGGCTAAATCGGCTTGGCATCCAGCTGCCCACAAGATAATATAAAAAACTTATTACAATGTAATAGCTTCATAATAATATTGTAAAATAATTATTTTGAAAAGAGCAACTGCTGAGTTTCTTGCCGGCTCTTCTCAGCAGAATCCGCTTTCCGAACCGGTGGTAGAATCATGACTTGTCATAAGAGCCACAGGTTGGCCTACGTGAAATAAATATTTTTTTTTTTGAATTTTGAATAAAAGGTTTGAAAAAGCATAATTTAGTTTATTGCGACTAAGACCAATTGTAAACAGTGTCAACAATCCAGTCAGTATACGAAGCAACAGCAGTGCTTATTCCCGGGTAAGTCTCGTTGGCACAACTATAGCCCCCTGAGATTATGCCAATAACAACCTCGCCCAAGTACATAGGTCCACCAGAGTCTCCATGGCAGGCGTCGCGACCCCCAATGTTGAGGATGCCGGAGCAGATCATGTTTGGAGTGACAGTGATGAGTGCGCTTAATTTGGAGTATCTCTCAGCACAAAGTTCATTGTTAATGGTGTAAACCGTGACATCGCGTAGTATGTCAGAGTTTGGGCCGGTGACCTGTAAGAATAATGGAAGTTATTAAATGCGATATATATTATAAGCAGTGATAGCCTAGTGGTTAGGACTGTGGTCTCCTATTCGGGGGGTCGCAGGTTCGATCCCGGGTACGCACCTCTGACTTTTTGGAGTCAAGTGCGTTTAAGCAATTAAATATCACTTGCTTCAACGGTGAAGGAAAACATCGTGAAGAAACCTGCACAGCTGAGAGTTCTTCATAATGTTCTCGAAGGTGTGTGAAGTCCACCAATTCGCATTGGGCCAGCGTGGTGGACTATGGCCTATAACCCTTCTCTGAGAGGAGACCTGCGCACAGTTGTGAACCGTTGATGGGTTGCTAATCATGATGATGAATGTCAAAGTAAAATATTCCTTGACTGTATTGATTTAAAGTCACAAATTCATTACAACCGATTCTAACATGGTGCGTTATGGAGCGTATCGTACATACCTAAACGTATGAGAATGCATACACGAAATTGAGCTCTAATTTAATGCTGTTATGGTTTATTTTACTTTGACGCTAATGCCATGAAACGAACAAGATTTTGATCAGCAACTTTTAGACAATCGGGGGGCAGTTGTGGGATCGTCTAAAAATAATTGCTACAGACTATATTGCTATATTGCAGTGATAGCCCAGTGGCTAGGACTGTGGTCTCCTATTCGGGGGTCGCAGGTTCGATCCCGGGTACGCACCTCTGACTTTTCGGAGTCAAGTGCGTTTAAACAATTAAATATCACTTGCTTCAACGGTGAAGGAAAACATCGTGAGGAAACCTGCACATCTGAGAGTTCTTCATAAAATGTTCTCGAAGATGTGTGAAGTCCGCCAATTCCAGCGTGGTGGACTATGGCCTATAACCCTTCTCTGAAAGGAGACCTGCGCTCAGTAGTGAGCCGTTGATGGGTTGTTAATGATGATGATGATATTGCTATAGTGTGACGATCGCAATCACTGCCATATTAAACTGCATAGTCCCTTGTCATCGTCACCATCAGGTGCGATAGCAATCAAAGGCTAGGTAAATTGTTATTCAATCAAAAATTCTCTATGTGTTCGTGTTCGGCTCTAGGTGTTCGGCTTTATCTTCCGTGGAGTAATGTCACCAGCTAAAGTCGAACTAAGGGTTGAACTTTATCAAGTGACAGTACTCACAGGTAACCTAATATTATACTTTGATTCTCACCGAGGTCCGTCCCCAACCAGCAAGTACCACCCGGGTATTATCCGGGATTGCAGTATTAGCCATTACAATTGAAGCCACACCAACAGTCGCGCTGTACGTGAGAGAGCCCAACAGCCTGACGACACAGACATCAGCTTCTAAGCCGTTGGTGCCGTATGATGGATGCTTGATGGTGGAACCCACGTAGACGATGCTCCCACCAGTGTTGCGGTAGGTGGCTCCAGCTCGGATGCGACGGTATGGGACATCCAGATCCCTGCAAAATAAATTCTCATCATCATCATCATCATCATCATCATCATAAGCGACCCATAGACAGCGCCTTACTAAGAGCAGCTGGTGTCTCAGAGATGGGTAAGGTAAAGGCCATACTCCACCACGCCATCGCCACCCAATGCAAATTGCCAGACTTCAGACGCCTTTGAAAACATTTTAGAGACCTCTCAGGCATGCAGGTTTGCTCACGATTTTACCTTCGGTTCGCTTATGTTAAACTAATAACGTTACAAAAAATATTTAGATGAAAAACATTTTATTCTGCAAACATATCGTTTTAAGAATAACATTTGTCCTGACCCAGGAATTCCAGGACCACATCATCCGCAGTTAAATATGCTTACCATTAGATCAACGATGCATTTACCATAATCCTACTAATATTACAAATGCGAAAGTTTGTGAGGATGTATGGATGGATGGATGGATGTTTGGATGGATGTTTGTTACTTTATAACTCCACAACGAATGGACCGATTTGGCTAAAATTTGGTATGGAGATAGCTCATACCCAGGATTAACACATAAGCTTTTTATACTGGAAAATTTCGGAGTTCTCGCGGGAAATAAAAAACCTTCATCTACGCGGACGAAGTCGCGGGCATCATCTAGTAGTATGTAAAGATGTACCATCCAGTAAAGCACTGAGCAGCAGACAAGATGAATCTAGAAGTGAGGATGCTACCAGCGCAGTCCTGCGACCAGGTGCCAGTGATTTGACGCAGCAACTCTACTTGCACCATGGAAGGATAGTTCTGTATGGTGGTGGGATCCCCTCCCACAATCCTGTCAGGGTGAGATGAGAGGACACCTGAAATACACTCAAAAAACATGGTATAGTCTTCTCAACCAGATCGATTCAGCCAATCTTACCAAAACTTTACAATTGTATTGATAGATGGCGCTGACACCAAGAACCTTAACATTGTTCTTGGACTGTTTATTAAATAATTATCATAATTTGAGTTTATAAAATTTTTTGTACTTTGATCCTAGAAATAAATATATAATGCCGAACCAGAACATCGATATTTCTTCGATTTTAACCATCAAAATAACATCTAAGTAATCCTAGTGACGCTATCTAGGATAATTTTTAGGGTAATTTAATTTATGCAAAGAGTTAGCAATCTACTCGTATTTCTTGCATCTAATCTCTGTTAAAGGTTGGCTTATTTCAAGTTTCAAATTAACAAAACTGACGTATATTCTCCCCTTCCCCTCCCACCTTGACTCCCTTCGATGGTGTTCCCGCTTAATTACAACATGGTGTTATTCAAGGGGCGGACCAAAAAATTCCTGAAAAGCCGGCACCACATTGATACAGGTGCCTCTGGTGCTACAAATGTTCATGGGAAACGGTAATCACTTAACATCAGATGACCCGCCTATTCATTTGCTCGCTATTCATATAAAAAAAATATATTTACCTCCCAAATGTCCCGTAATTAGTACTATAATCCAAAAGATGTACATTTCGAACAGCACGATCAAAGAATAAAAATGTGCTTATTTAAATGATAATATTTATCCGGAAAAACATAATTAAACTGATCTTAGAATGCATATTATCAAAAATTTTTATCAAAATTATTTTATCTGATATTTCTTGTTGCAGCTTTGCAACATGTTTTTATCGGTTATTCTGGTACCTACCAGCTTACGCTTCCAGAGGTAACTAAAATGTCAAATTATGTATATAGAATAAAATACTGACAAAATACATTGAATACAAAAATTACAAAATGCTTCCGAATCGTTAAGTGAATTTAACCCTGGTTCGGAAAGACGTTTCAACCGAGAAGAAAAATCGTTAGAAACTCGACGGTTGCTCTTGGATGGATGGTTGGAAAATTGGATTTCTTATTTGCCTACTGAATGAATCACCCATCGACTTTAACGTTAAGCAGCGCAGTAGTCGACGCGATGATAAGCCATTTCTAAAGGCAGTACGCAGTATCGTCGCGCTAGTACGGCGAGCTCACAAAAATTATTAAAAAATTACGTACTGTGCTGTGAAAGGGTGTCATAATTCATTAGAAGTACCAGTTTCAGAATGTAATAACAAGGCAGTCACAAATTCATGCATTGTTTATATTTTGAACCTACGTTTGGAGAGGAACTCTTTTGAAACTTCTGTTCTAAACGTTATATAGTTCGATGATCCTTTTTTGTAACTCAAAATGTTTTGCCCGACTAGGATTATGTTATGTTATAAATTTGTATACTGATAGCTACCCATAACTATAAGAATGCCTATTTCTTTTACTCTCAGGGAATTTCGAAATTTTTAAAATAATCATTTTTAGACATAGACGAACGATATTTGCTAAAGTTTTTAGACAATCCCACAGCATGACGGGAAAATAAATAAATGAATAAAGATAAATAAATTAAATCTATTTGTCGCTATATCAAAGAAGAAATGATATAATTTATGAAGAACTATTTGACCTTATCCCACCCTCTCTCTTCTACAACCGCACCAATGCGATTTCACCCTCACCACCTGGGTGCCTGGAGCACTTCGACCAAACGCTGTGCCTGATCTTTTTTCCACGCATTACCAAACTGTTGATCCACCATCCTTCAACGGTGACCCCACTTAATTATAAATAACATGGGTTTATTCAAGGGGCGGACCAACAAATTCCTGAAAATCCGGCACCGCATTGGTGGTACCTCTGGTGCTACAAATGTTCATGGGCGGTGGTAATCAAGTAACATCAGGTGACATGCATGCTCGTTTACTCGCTGTTCATAGGTATATAAAAATAAAAACCGGCCAAGTGCGTGTCGGGCCACGCGCAGTGTAGGGTTCCGTAGTTGAAAGTCTCAACATACATTTTGAGTTCCATGGTTTAAATACTATAATATACTACAAAATATGCAACTTACACTACGTGTAATATCTAACTTAGAAAAACCGATATAACTCCTTCACTAATGAACCCTACTTAGCCGTGATAGTTTTCCTTTAAAATTCATTATATATACTACTGCTGTGAATTTTTTCTTGTATCCTATATACAACCATTTAGCTGGCAGAGGGGGGGGGGGGGGGACACACTTGACTCTAATAAAATTTAGCACTTTAAAATATCATATTTCACAAACGGATTCCTGAATTGAAAATGGTGTTCCCACACCCACAATGTTTTTGAAAGACCTATTAACGACACCCCATGCTATGGGATAGATGAGAAAAAAAATTCATCCCCACTTTACATGTAGGGGAGGTACCCTAAAAAAATATTTTTCACAATTTTATTTAACCACTTTGTCGGCGTGATTGATATTTATACCCTTGTCAAATTACAGATTTCTAGTACCAATATTCTCTGAGCTAAACCGCGGACAGACAGACAGACAGACAGACAGACAGACGGACGGACATGGCAAAACTATAAGGGTTCCTTTTTTACTACGGAACCCTAAAAAACTACTCCCTAGAAACGAAATAAAATATACCAACGAGTACTTAATCTCATTCCTGCTTAATCCATAATAATTGCCTTGATAACCAAATAAATGGCAATAAATTACAATCGATTATAAAGATAGGCTTTTATTAGTACGATAAGGATTTACCTACGCATGATGATAACACGTATCGCGGTGGCTATCAATTTAGTTCTATTAAGTAGGTACCTTAAAAAAAAAGCCGGCCAAGTGCGAGTCGGACTCGCGCACCGAGGGTTCCGTACTCCAAAAGTAAAAGTAAAACGATAATATTATATTAATTTGCTTATTTATCGTTAACTTTGTTTGTAGAGGTTTATTGTTAATATAAAAAAAAACTATGCTAGTTAGAGCGTTGGTTTTATTTTTCCTGTAAAATATACATAAACCTCTTTTGACCATAATTATTTCAGATTTTTCGATTGGTAAACTTCGGAGATAAGGGGAGGGGGGGGGGGGGCGTATTTTTTTCTACATTTTGGCCGATTACCCCACTCGGTATAATTATCTTACTTTGAAATTTCAAACCCCCGATTTTCCCCCTTTTTTAGGGTTCCGTACCCAAAGGGTACCAACGGGACCCTATTACTAAGCCTACGCTGTCCGTCCGTCCGTCCGTCCGTCCGTCCGTCTGTCAGCGGGCTGTATCTCGTAAACCGTAATAGGTAGACAGATGAAATTTTCACATATCATGTATTTCTATTGCCGCTATAACAACAAATAATAAAAATTAAATTAAATTGAAAAAATTAAATTAAAAAATTTCCATGGGTACATGAAAATATTTTAATTTAATTTTTTTTAACGGAACCCTAAAAGAGCGAGGCCCGACTCGCACTTGGCCGATTTTTTAATCAAACTAAAATAACTTTCGCGTTGCTTTTATTTTTCCTGTAAAATATACACAAACCTCTATTGACCATAATTATTTCAGAATTTTCGATTGGTAAACTTCGGAGATAAGGGGGGGGGGAACGGTATATTTTTCGACATTTTGGCCGATTACTCAAAAACTATTATATATAGAAATAAATAAAAAACTGTTTTAGAATGCACAAGTAAAGGCCTTTCATATGATACCCCACTCGGTATAGTTATCTAACTTTGAAATTTCAAAGCCCCGATTTTCCCCCTTTTTTAATAAAACTAAAAATAATTTTCGATTTTTCTTTATTCCAATGATGTTGGGCCACTAAAATACACAACTATGCCAAATTTCATGTCGATAGCTTTAATAGTTACTGAAATAATCGACTGTGACAGACGGACGGACGAACGGACGGAGAAAGTCTCACCATAAGGGTTCCATTTTTACCATTTTGGTATGGAACCCTAAAAATGTCTAACAAATGCTTAAGGGCGTTTTAACACTGCCTGCTACCGAGCAATGTGTGTGAACTCTATACCTAATTACACTGGACTGACTGTTCCATGGAAGTAGTACATGCATGGAAGAACTCTTTGCATGGAAGTAAGATTAGCTATGTAGTTAGTCAAAAAAATCCCAAATGAGTAAATATTATGCGGCAAAATGAAGTCTTATGGAACGACACGTGTAGTTTGATCTAGAATAATAATTTACATTTGAAAGTTTATGGACGAATGGTATAATTTGGTGTCATTTGACAATTTGAACTTATCGTAACAATACCACATTTAATAATTAATGTGGTATTGTTACGATAAGTTTTAAGATTACCAATTATTGGTAATCGAATAAACACAAACGGCGCTGTTTCACTCGCACTTACGTACTAAACAGTATTTGTAAGTATGAAATATAGATGTACTCAGTTTTTATTTTAGTCAGGGTTCCATGCTTTAGTGCAACTTTCAAATCCTCCTCCTCCTTTTTAACCCCCGACGCAAAGAAGGGTGTTATAAGTTTGACGTCGATGTCTGTCTGTGTGTGTGTGTATGTCTGTCTGTGGCATCGTAGCTCTCAAACGGATGGACCGATTTCAATGCGGTTTTTTTTATTTGAAAGCCAGTTTCCTTGCGGTGGTTCTTAGCTATGTTTGGTTAATATCGGTCCAGCAGTGTAAGAGTATCAGCTCTTTTCCAAAATGATGTAAAGCATTTTTGGCGTATGATTACTCGATTAAGTGCTTCACGCGTGCCAGTATAATCGTTAAATGACAATTAATTGATAACTTCGACAGCCACAGATTCTCATGTCGGGGGTCTTTTAAATTCTCAATTTACACTTGTGTCCCTATGCAAATAACAGCTTACATTATGGATCAATTTTTTTTTATTCGATGATAAGCTAGTCCTTGACTACGATCTCACCTGATGGTAAGTGACGATGCAGTCTAAGATGATAGCGGGCTAACTTGGAAGGGGTATGGCAGTGAAAATTGAACCCATACCCCTAATCGGTTACAACACGCCATCGTGCCGGAACGCTAAATCGCTTGGCGGCACGTCTTGACGGTAGGGTGGTAACTAGCTACGGCCAAAGCCTCCCACCAGACCAGACCAGAGACAATTCAGAAATTATAAATTCCCAAATTGACCCCGCCGGGAATCGAACCCGAGACCTCCCAGTTATAAGACAACAGCGCTCACCACTGAGCCAGGGAGGTCGTCAAAAATTTGAAGCGCCACATTTGACAATATAAATAATTATATCCATAGCTTGTAAGTATTTTATCTATGTCCAATTCATTGTATTCACTGCCTCCATCCCTGCACAACTGGAACCCTCCGGTTTGTTCAGGGATGACGGCAAGAGGCCGGACGGGATGACTATAGTACCGTGGACGATGGGTCGCGCACTGGTGTGGGACGTGACTTGCGTTGATACGTTGGCTGCGTCCCACCTACCGGGCTCGTGCCAAAAGGCGCTCAGTTGCTTAAGCGCCGCAAATACTCTGCCATTTCTAAGGATTATATTTTTGCGGCGCTTGCTTTTGAGACTCTGGGTCCATGGTCATCGGACACCAAAAATTTTGTAAATGTCGTGTCCCAAAAATTGATCCACGCCTCTGGTGACCAAAGAGCTGGCGCTTATTTAGCCCAAAGGCTTAGCCTCGCTATTCAGAGAGGTAATAGCGCCAGTGTTTTGGGCACCATGCCCATTAGCGATCACTTGGACGGCCTGTATTTTTTGTAAATATAATTAGTAGTAATTTTTTCGCTTTTACTGTATTGTTGTAGGTTATACAGTGCTAACTTGTCAAGCCGTTAATTATACTTTGATTGAAAATTCAAGATCAAGCTCATCAAACTAAAACCGCGCAACCTGAGTGTTTGCCTCAAGTTACGTGAAATTGGCGAAGTAAATTGTACCGAGTGGGCATGACAAATGCCATTAATTCTGACGCTCGATCATACCACTGATTATTCACGTGCCACTCTAAAGAAACAATTAAAAAAATACGTGTGGCACTCGGGGACTGCCGCGGTAAAGCTATTGCATAGCATTCGTCTAGTCGCACGCACACAAACACCGTGCCGAAGTCTGCCGAACTGAAAAGACGTTAGAAGATGCACGGCTTTCAACGCCGCACCGCTGGCTGTGCCGGTCGGAGTGGGGGGTGTTAGGTTACGCTACGGTGTTAGGTTTATTTTCGTTACGGAATTTCTTGATTCGGTCGCCGCGCTCAAAGCCCGCGATAAAAGCTATGCAATAGCTTAAAAATAGGAATTATAGAGTTAGATATTTTTGTAGGGTAGTTAGTTCATTTACAATATTATGTAAGCTTCAATAGCCTCATCAGGGATAACGAAAACGACAATTCGGAAGTAAACCAACGAAACAACACAAGTATTTAAATTATTTATTTCGAAACGTTAAGTATTATTAATTAAAAAACTTATTTTTAACACTATTACCACCAGTTGGCTATGTTTACTATCCATTCCGTGTATTTTGCGACGTCTGCTGCAATCAGTCCCTTGAAAAAAAAGGTGTGTGAGTCAGCTGCGACGCACGACTGGAGTTTACTTTATAGTATTTGTGCTAGTTAATATGAAATACGGCCATCTATTGTAAATAGCTCGAACTATTATGTTAGCAGTGCTGTCGCAGGGTTTTAGGGCGTACAACAGAGTTGCTATTCGAAATAGTTTACACATAAGCCGAAAGATGGCGCTGATCTACGTGTTTGTAGTAACGCTGTCATAAAAACGTAACAAGGTCATTCATAAGTAGATTTTACACCTCAAATTTCTCTCATACCGGGCGCCTAAAATCGATTCTTAAGGAGTAAACTCCAATAAACTCCAAAAAAAAAAAGTTAAATAACCAAATAAATATGTAATTCAGACCATTCGGCATGTTAAATACAAGATTTAAATGCTACGTTAACGTCAATTCGTAGTTCCGTTGCTGCGTGATTGAAGGATAAACCAACAAACACAGTTTCGCATTTTTAATATTTAATCCTATACCTGTAAATCCACTTTCTTGTAACAAAATATTCGAAAGTAGCACCAAAAATACTGGATTGCACACTAAATGTGCACACTAAGTAAATAATTAAAAACATACTGTTTAATGGATTACGCAAAACTCTTTTGCTGAGAGATTATCTATTATTTAATAGTAAATCTAATAATTCTTTGAGTCAGGAGTAGAGGGAGCTTAGAAATCCCTCCAATTTAATTTTTAATTTCAAACCAATAGAACCTAAGTGCCCGGCCGCAGGATATTTGGTATGCAGTAGGTTAGTAGTGGAGACACTTCGTTTGTTTAAATTGTAAATAGAGATGCAATTAAAAAATTGCTTTTTAATATTCAGATAATTCACTTTATTTGATACTAGCTGATGCCCGCGACTTATTCCGCGTAGATTTAGTTTTTAAAACCCAGCGAGAACTCTTTGAGTTACCGGGATAAAAGTTGCCCATGTCACTCTCCAGGTCCTCGACTATACCCATGCAAAAATCACATCGATCCGTAGCTCTGTTGCGTGATTGTAGGTTCAACAACAAACAAACACACTTTCGCATCTATAATATTAATAAGATAAGTAAGATTATGCTCAATACTGTTTTTTGTTCAAAAATATTAAATATATAAATATATAATAGAACAGTAAGCTTGTAGTTCCTTTACCCCGTAAACTCCATAGGTATTTACTCCACCAACGATTCCCACCGTCACATTGTTGAAAATCCAGGGTGCTCCTACATCAAAATTGGAGGCGATGCCCCCTGGTGGAATGGCGCAAAGGATGTCGACTGTAGCGTTGAACATGCTTGAGAAATTGCCGTCTCGTCTACCACAACTTGCTTTAGGTGCAGTGAGGACTTCTTGATTGGTTATCATTTGTTGCTGAAAAATTATACAAAGTTGTATATTGTCTTTATTGATAACTCAGCGAGCTGAAGTGGAAACGGGCGGGGCATATTCTTCTTCTTCTTCGTGACACTCTTGGCATAGCGGTTGCGGTCATCATGAAGTGACGTCTTTAGCTGCAGACGAGTATACACCACTTTTCCCTGCTGGCCGACAGCCTGGTACACTCGTGCAATGGATCGCCCACAGCAGACTTAATTTGGTCTGGTTTTGGGGCATATATTACGCAGTTGTAAACTGATGGTACCCAAGGTGCTGGAGTGGCGTACTGTTGGCAGACCCCACAAGGTCGACCGACGACATCATATGAATCGCAGGGAGCCACTGGATACAGGTGGCACAAGACCTAGGCTTGTGAAATCCATGCGAATTCCTTTTGTTCGGTAGTGGACGTCCGTGACTACCAAATATGTCGCCACCAACCCATTAACGGCTCACTACTGAGCGCAGGTCTAATCTCAGAGATGGGTTATAGGACATAGGTCCACCACGCCGGCCCAATGCATATTGGAAGATTTCTCACACCTTTAAGAACATTATAGAGAACTCTCAAGTGTGTAAGTTTCCTCACGATGTTTTCCTTCAACATGAAACATTATTACTCCGAAGAGTGCCCGACCCAAGAATAGGAGACCTCAGGCCTAACCACTAGGTATAGTGGAGCAGTGGCTCCAAATATCGCGAAGCAATTGTAACATAGAAATGTCAGTTAGATCAGCAGTACCTGAGCACGTCCCCAACCAGGTTGGTTGACTCGTAAGTTGTTTGGGATCCAGGACCCTGGTGAGGCGATGGAGGCTTGTTGGATCACGGGGCTGTACACCATGGCATTCATAGTCCTGATCACGCTGATGTCGCCAGTATAGTCGTTGTTGACCCAACGTGGGTGGTTAATCCTGTCTTGGACGTAGTATATCAGGCCACCTGTGTTGCGGAAGCTGGAACCTGCTCTGATACGTCGGAAACGGGGTTCATAGGACCTGAAAAGGATATCTATTAAAATTTCTTTTTCTGGTGCCATCTCCTAGCGAAAAATGGCAACCATTGGACTTTAAACAGTGTGTTAAGTCGAGGTTATTACAAAGTTAATGAATTTCTTCATAGCAAAGATGAAAGGAAGCAATTGGCTTTGCTTCAGCTGTCCACAATATATTATTCAGCATCCGTTATAAGCTTTTTATTTAAAGCTTTTTAATTTCTGATATTCTTGCCGGCTTTTCTCAACAGATTCTGCTTTCCAAAGCGGTGAGCCTGATTTGTCATAAGAGCCACAACTTGGCTTACATACATGAATTAAGTAAATAATTTTAAGTTTTGAATTTTTTGAAAATTTACCATCCCGAAACACATGAGGCAGAGGTACAAATCCACCTGGTAGTGAGAATGGTGCCAGAGCAATCCGGCACCCACTCCATTGTGGACCAGAACATGTAGAACTCTATCTGGACGACGGAGGGAAACCGATTCAACACTGTGGCGTTGTGAGGCTGAACCTCTCTCTCGACATGCTGCTGAGATGCCGATGTGGCACCTAAAAATAATTTTAAATAAAAAAGAGTTCTTAACACGATAGGCAAATGAGAAATCCAAATAGACTCGTGATTCCTCAACTGCGCCTCAAGAAAGTCTGAAAGTCAATGCCATTACACAAATTACAATAATGTGTAAAAACACATTTATTAAGCCGAGGTTATTACAAAGTTGAAGCTGTGATTAGTACTGTTAGCCTTGTGGTTAGTACTGCGGTCTTCTATTCGGGTGGTCGCAGTTTCGATCCCGGACACGCACCTCTGGCTTTTCTAAGTTATGTGCGTTTAAGAAATTAAATATCACAAGCTTCAACGGTGAAGGAAAACATCGTGAGGAAACCTGCACACTGAGAGTTCTTTATAATTTTCTCAAAGGTGTGTAAAGTTCGCCAATTCGCATTGGGCCATCGTGGTGGAGTATGGCCTAAAACCCTTCTCTGAGAGGAGACCTGCGCTCGGTAGTGAGCCGTTGATAGGTTGCTGAAGATGATAGGTCCACCACGCTGGCCCAATGCAAATTAGCAGACTTCACACACCTTTGAGATCATTATGAAGAACTCTCATGTGTGCAGGTTTCTTCGCGATGTTTTCCTTCATCGTTGAAGCGTGATATTTGATTTCTTAAACGCACTTTATTTAGAAAAGCCAGAGGTGCGTGCCCGGGATCGAACTTGTGACCCCCCAAATAGGGATCCTTTCAATGTTATGAGACAAATATAGATTTTGCATACAACCTGCAAATAGCGCCAAACACAGAACCCAGTACATCATTTTGCCGCACTGAATGGATACCTCGCAATGCACTTCAAGTGATACTATTTTAAAATTTATACATATTTGACCGACTTTTATCAAATTAGATTATGTTATTTATGGGCTTTCATAATACAGGATGAATATTTTTCGGACCGCTTCCATCATAGACTGCATCGTCATTGAGATATTGCATACTTGTCATATTCTAGTAAAAATTTCCTTATTTATTATTACGATTTTAACCTGTTTAAATTCATTTTTATAGATGGATACTTTTTTAAGTTTACTATCTTTTTCTCGGGCCACTTTTCATAAATTTTTATTCAAAAAAATTCACAATTGAAAGTTATTTATTTCACGTAGGCCAACCTGTGGCTCTTATGACACGTCATGACTCTACCACCGGTTCGGAAGCGGATTCTGCTGAGAAGAGCCGGCAAGAAACTCAGCAGTTGCCCTTTTCAAAATAATCATTGACCGAGCGAAGCGAGGTCTCTGAGTCTACTAGAGTGAATTTGCACTTGTCCGTCCGTCCGTCTGTCAGAGCCTTATAACTTTTGAATTACTAAACGTAATTACTTCAAATTTAGATATAATATGTAAACTGATGGCCTTCAGCCGAATATTGGATAAAAAATTATAAAAACCTTTATTTCAGGGGGGCTCTCATAGAAGTGAATGCGAAGTAAAAAAAAAATTATCGCGTTACATAAAATTGTTACGTATCATTTTAAAGATAATTTTGAACCGAGTACAAAAATATTTTTTTTTAATTTTTCCCTTAAGATTGACGAAATGGGGGGCTTTCAAAGTGGCGATTTTATACGCTCGCTTGAAGACGCTCTCTAGGAAAATCCGCTATGGATTTTCAAACTGGTTTTATTTTTTTAGGTCACTTACATCCTGTACTTGAACAAAAAATACTAAAATTATATGAATATTATAAAGAAACGAGATTATTTAATTTTTAATGGGCATCAGTAATTCATATAGCATCAACATAGCTTCACAATAATGCTAATAGATGGCGCAGTCAGTAACTATTCCCATGGAACTACGAGTTACGACTACGACCTATCCCAAAAACAGTTTTGCGTCGACCATTATTATTTAGTTACATAATATCTATACTTATAAAAATACTTGTCCTGACTGACTGACTGACTGATCTATCAACGCACAGCCTAAACCACTGAAGCTAGAAACGTGAAATTTTGACAGTAGGTTCCTTCTATGACGTAGGGGAGCACTAAGAAAGGATTTTTTGAAATTCCGCCCCTAAGGGGGTTAAATGGGGGGTTAAAGTTTGTATGAAAGTCCGTCATTTTTAAAGTTATACCCATGAAACTCGGTATTTGGGCTTTAAATTAAAAATAAAGAGTTACGTGTTTCACAGTTTTTGAAAATTCTACCCCTTTGGGGGTAAAATAGGGGTTGAATATTTGTATGATAGTCTTTCATTTTTCAAGTTATTTTTCAAGTTATGTTTATAAAACTTGGTATTTTGTTTCTTGATTAAAAATAAAGAAGTACGTATTTTACAGTTTTTGAAAATTCTACCCCCGAAGGGGTAAAATAGGGGTTGATAGTTTGTATGAAAGTCCGCCATTTTTCAATTTATGTTTATGAAACTTGGTATTTTGGCTGATGATTAAAAATAAAGAAGTACGTATTTTACATTTTTTGACCATTCTACCCTTTAAGGGGTAAAATAGGGGTTGATTGTATGGATGTTCGCCATTTTTCAAGTTATGTTTATGAAACTTGGAATTTGGGCTCTTGATGAAAAATAAAGAAGTACGTATTTTACATCTTTTGAAAATTCTACCCCCGAAGGGGTAAAATAGGGGTTGAATGTTTGTAGGATAGTCCTTCATTTTCCAAGTTATTTATCAAGTAATGTTTATGAAACTTGGTATTATTGCTCTTGATTAAAAATAAAGAAGAACTTTTTTTACCTTTTTGATAATTCTACCCCCTAAGGGGTAAAATAGGGGTTGATAGTTTGTATGAAAGTCCGTCATTTTTTAAAGTTTTATCTATAAAACTTTGTAATTAGGCTTTATATTAAAAACAAAGAAGTAGTCACACGTCACAGTTCACACGTCAACCTAATTCCACGCGGACGAAGTCGCGAGGGCAACAGCTAGTAATACAATAATTGTATTGTATTTTTTTTTGTACCATATTATTCAATTAAAATTATTTTTTAGTTAAATTTTAGTTAAATATTGTATATTTTCTATTCGCGTCGATAGATGACGATTTGTACAGATGCCCGTAACCCGGTTTCACTCGTTAGTACCTACATAATAATTCAATGTTTTCACTAACGTTCCCTAACCTTTACGGGCTACCTATAAGTTAGGTGATGTTTTCTGTCAACTTATTTATCACGATCCTGTACGGGACACCTAAAAGGATATTGGGACGGATGTTAGGACTTAGGATTGTATTTAGGAGCTACCTACGTTAAGAGACTTCTACTTAGGGGATGATTTAGGTATGTTTGGTGAAAACGGGCATAATAATAATGTCAGTTTTGGTTATCATGTATCGATTGAATGAATAATCATGGGATACCGTTACCGCGAGGTCTCAGTTCGGGGCGAACCACTAGTTTTACAATATGTAGCTATTACATTGTAATAAGTTTGTTAGAATAGAATATAATATTTCCACAATGATCCCCTTATTCCATTTCCAAAAAAAAATACTACAATTCAATTCAAATTAAAGCGGGCAGACAGAAAGTAGCCCCATTCCCGCCGGCGGAACCCGTTCACGAGCGTGACGCATGATACGTTAGACACGAAATCAAGTACGGATTAATTACCTTTGCTCTGATATTATAGTACCTAAATTATTATTATTATATTTTTAGAAACATCATGTATATTATATTGTTTTACTGGCCTTATATTTCCAGTAACATTTTGCTATCAATGATATTACTGATATTACGGATTTGCTGATTACGATCCATTAAGCCACTGCTTACCGAAATTTTAAATAGTTTACTGAATGTTATCTTTCATCATCACCATTTTAGCTGGACATCAGTAACCTGTGTGGGATAGTCCTGACCTGGGACTGATCACCTACCTGCTAACTGCAGGAGCCCCTTCTTAAAATACTATAAAAAAAAGTCGTGTGGTGTCGTGGGACACCAGATAGGAACGAAGTTATTATTATAAAAATATTAATTTCAAGTTCTATTCGAGGTATAAAGAAAATAATTATTCGGGTATACATTTTTTATCATGATTTTTTTATCGATAAAAATCAAAATGACCCCAGCCAGGGAAGTTAATTATTATTATGCCCGTTTTCACCAAACATACCTAAATCATCCCCTATGTAGGAGTCTCTTTACGTAGGTAGCTCCAAAACACAATCCTAAGTCCTAACATCCGTCCCAATGTCCTTTTAGGTGTCCCGTACAGGATCGTGATAAAGAAGTTGACAGTAATCATCACCTAACTTATCATAGGTAAAGGTAAGGGAACGTCAGTGAAAACATTGAATTATTATGTAGGTATACTAACGAGTGAAAACGGGTTAGGGGCATCTGTACAAATCGTCATCTATCGACGCGAATAGAAAATATACAAAATGCAGCAATTAATTTGGCCCAAATTAATTGCTTAATAAATTGGGCCCAACTTAGCTTAACGTAACTTATCTTGGTAACAGCAGTCGGACGACACGAAATCGTGCCGAACCCATCAAGTTTTTATTTAAATCCTTTATAATCACATAATTTAATGAACTTTTTTTTTTTTTTTTTTTTTTCATTGCATTTAATGAACCCGAAATCTCAAATTATTGAAGTTTGATATTTAACTAAAGAATAATTTTAATTGAATAATATGATATTATGTACCTAAATAATAGTAGTCGACGCAAAACTGTTTTTGGGATAGATCGTAGTCGTAACTCCTAGTAGTCCTAGTTCCATGGAATAGTTATGTGTGTATGGAGTGCGCCATCTATTAGCATTATTGTGAAGCTATGTGAAATTTACTGATGCTCATTAAAAATTAAATAATCTCGTTTCTTTATAATATTCATGTAATTTTAGTATTTGTTGTTCAAGTACAGGATACAAGTGAAGTAAGAAAATAAGTAGAACTTGAAAATATATAGAAAATTTTCCCAGAGAGCGTCTTCAAGCAAGCGTATTAAATCGCCACTTTGGAAGCCCCCCATTTCGTCAATTTTAGGAAAATAATTAAAAAAAAAATACGGTTGTACTCTGTTCCAAATTGTCTTTAAAATGATACACAGAAAACCTATGAATCGCAAATAAAAAAAAAATTCTTCGCATTCGCTTCTATGAGAGCCCCCCTGAAATAAAGATTTTTATAACTTTTTAAGCCATTTTCGGCTGGAGGCCATCGGTTTACATATTATATCTAAATTTGAAGTAATTACGTTCAGTAATTCAAAAGTTATAAGGCTCTGACAGACGGACGGACGGACGGACGGACGGACGGATGGACGGACGGACGGACGGACAAGTGCAAATCGCTCTAGTAAACTCAGAGACCTCGCTTCGCTCGGTCAATAAATGCGAAAGTGTATTTATTGGTTCGTGCTTCAATCACGCTGCATCAGAGCTACGGATCGACTTGATTTTTTGCATGCGTATAACTTTGTAAACTTCTGCCTAAGGGAACTGATGGTATTAAGAAGATGTAGTGTTAAGGTCAACGTTCGTAATTCTCTTTAAAAGATCTTTATTCTGCAAATTCCGAAATCTTTACAATATTAAAGCGTCACTTTCATTGCAGACGCCGCCACGACGCCCGCGCCGCTCCAAAAACAAGCGAATGACGTCCGACAGCGTCACTTGTCAGATTACTCAAATCTTTAATCTGTGGTCAGATGTACAACTCCGTTGAAGTAGGATTATCTACCGTTTTCCATGGATGTAGGAAATGTTTTTATATGGACCTGGGGAGTGAAATAGGTTTTTATCCCGGTAAATCAAAGTTCCCGCGGGATTTTAAAAACTAAATCTATGCGGACGAAGTCGCGGGCATCAGCTAGTGCTTACTAAGCATTAAGTGGTCTCGACTCTAGAAATTTTTACATCTTGACTCCTTCAAAAAGCAAGTCCTGTTCACTTCTATTTCATTTTGCTGATGTTTTGGACTATGTTAATGAATTAGGTACCTACGTACTAGGTGAAAATTACTTTTTAGGGTTCCGTACCAAAATGGTAAAAATGGAACCCTTATGGTGAGACTTTCTCCGTCCGTCCGTCCGTCTGTCACAGTTGATTATTTCAGTAACTATTAAAGCTATCGATATGAAATTTGGCATAGTTGTGTATAATAGTGGCCCAACACCATTGGAATAAAGAAAAATCGAAAATTATTTTTAGTTTTATAAAAAAAGGGGGAAAATCGGGGATTTGAAATTTCAAAGTAAAATAACTATACCGAGTGGGGTATCATATGAAAGGGAAAATGTACTTGTGCATTCTAAAATAGTTTTTTATTTATTTCTATATACAATAGTTTTTGAGTAATCGGCCAAAATGTCGAAAAAAATACCGTTCCCCCCCGTATCTCCGAAGTTTACCAATCGAAAAATCTGAAATAATTATGGTCAATAGAAGTTTATGTATATTTTACAGGAAAAATAAAACCAACGCTCTAACTAGCATAGTTTTTTTTTATATTAACAATAAACCTCTACAAACAAAGTTAACGATAAATAAGCAAATTAATATAATATAATCGTTTTACTTTTACTTTTGGAGTACGGAACCCTCGGTGCGCGAGTCCAACTCGCACTTGACCGGCTTTTTTCATATGGGGCAACGGGGTTGGCTCTGTTTCTCTATTTAAGTCTTAATAAGAGTCTTTCAGTGATAGCCTAGTGGTTAGGACTGTGGTCTCCTATTCGGGGGGTCGCAGGTTCGATCCCGGGTACGCACCTCTGACTTTTCGGAGTCAAGTGCGTTTAAGCAATTAATTAGCACTTGCTTCAACGGTGAAGGAAAACATCGCGAGGAAACCTGCACACCTGAGAGTTCTTCATAATGTTCTTGAAGGTGTGTGACGTCCGCCAATTCGCATTGGGCCAGGGTGGTGGACTATGGCCTAAACCCTTCTCTGAAAGGAGACCTGCGCTCAGTAGTGAGCCGTTGATGGGTTGCTGATGATGATGAACGATGAATAAGAGTCTTTAAACGACGAGTTGTGACGTTCTGAAAAATTGCGAATATAAAAGTTGACAAAACGTCTTTGTTCGTCGGTTAAAGCACGGTTAAAGCCATGTTAAAGACAAATTAAAGATTATTTGACAACATACTGCCGCACTCAGAATCGCTAATCGTTACTTAAGGATGATTATACGGGTTTGCGCGCGAAATTCAAATTTAATTTGGTTTTTCAAATTTTGTAAACTAATACGACAAAGTAGGCTTATGGCATTCTAATTGCGCCAGTAGAATAATTATCATCTACACAGGTTTACATAAAAATCTTTACTTGAAAGTGACCAGTTTAAGAAATTAATCAAAATACTGACTAATTTGTAACTCACGTCCAACTCAGTATTTTGATTAATTTCTTAAACTGGTCACTTTCAAGTAAAGATTTTTATGTAAACCTGTGAAGACGACAATTCTACTGGCGCAATTAGAATGCCATAAGCCTACTTTGTCGTATTAGTTTACAAAAATTGAAAAACCAAATTAAATTTGAATTTCGCGGGCAGACTCGTATAATCCACCTTAACGACTTAATCTTGGATTTTAAAAAGTTTCATTCTCAGAAGTTAACGCTTCGTTTGTACATTAAAGACAATTAAGTAATAGATTTAATGATAATTAATTAATTAATCATTAAATAATACTAGTGGTTCGCCCCGAACTGAGACCTCGCGGTAACGGTTTCCCATAATTGACGATCAAAATTGACATTATTATTATGCCCGTTTTCACCAACCATACCTAAATCATCCCATTTGTAGAAGTCTCTTTACATAGGTAGCCCCTAAATACAATTCTAACATCCCAATGTCATTTTCACCTTTAGTTGTCCCGTAGAGGTTCGTAATAACAAAGTTGACAGAAAGTGTCAACTAACTTAACATAGGTAGCCCGTAAAGGTTAGGGAACTGTTATAGTGAAATCCTCAAGGCCTCAATCAAACTTAGGTATAGTTTTTTGGAACATTCAAATTAAATTACTTGTACACAGCGTCAACTATTGACACGATCAGAAATATGTAAAAACAAACTGCAACGTGAAGTTTTATTGATGTTTGCTAAATGACTAAATAATAATCTTAATTGAATAATAGGTATGTTACATAAAGCCGCATTTGCTATATGAGATGAGAGCGCCATCTATTGACATCATTGTGAAGTTCTGTTGTTGCTGCTCATTAAAAGTTAAATAATTTAGTTTCCTTATTACATTTATCTAATTTTAGTATTTGTTGTTCAAGTACATGATATTACGCTAAAATTGTAAAACTTTCAAGCCCCAGCTTTCAATGGTTATTCCGTTCTGAGGTCAAATATAATCTCCACTTTGAAAGCCCCCCATTTCGTCAATTTTAGGAAAAAAATTAAAAAAAAAATACTTTTGTACTCTGTTCCAAATTATCTTTAAAATGAGGTACTGTAAACCTATGAAACGCAAAATTTTTTTTTTTCTTCGCATTCGCTTCTATGAGAGCCCCCCTGAAATAAAGATTTTTATAACTTTTTAAGCCATTTTCGGCTGGAGGCCATCGGTTTACATATTATATCTAAAATTGAAGTAATTTCGTTCAGTAATTCAGAAGTTATAAGGCTCTGACAGACGGACGGACGGACGGACGGACGGACGGACAAGTGCAAATTCACTCAAGTAGACTCAAAGACCTTCGCTTCGCTCGGTCGATAATTTTATAGATGCGGCTGAGTGCGGCAGTTAATCACAAGTTAATTTTAATTTTAATTTAAAATTAATTTTAATTTAATGAATGACTAATGAGTGCGGCAGATAGTCATATCTCAGTACGAGACTGGGACAAAGTTTGGGGCGCATTATCGTGGATTAATAAACTATTTATCTGAGTGTAGGTATAGCATAAAAGGTATATTCCAAGTAATAGGTGGTAAACATCAATGTTTATCATTGATTAAATAGAATTTTGATAGCTTTCTAAATTATCGATAAATACTGAAATTGATCTTTCTCGAATGTTATGGAATATTTTGATAGAGGTAATCGTAGTTGACCGAGCGAAGCGAGGTCTCTGAGTCTACTAGAGTGAATTTGCACTTGTCCGTCCGTCCGCTTGTCCGTCTGTCCGTCCGTCCGTCCGTCCGTCTGTCAGAGCCTTATAACTTTTGAATTACTGAACGTAATTACTTCAAAAGATATAATATGTAAACTGATGGCCTTCAGCCGAATATTGCATAAAAAATTATAAAAATCTTTATTTCAGGGGGGGCTCTCATAAAAGTGAATGCGAAGTAAAAAAAAATTTATCGCGTTACATAAAATTGTTACATATCATTTTAAAGATAATTTCGAATCGAGTACAAAAATATTTTTGTTAATTTTTCCCTTAAAATTGACGAAATGGGGGGCTTGCAAAGTGGAGATTTAATACGCTCGTTTGAAGACGCTCTCCAGCAAAATCGGGTATGTATTTTTAAGCTGAACTTATTTTTTTATTTCACTTGTATCCTGTACTTGAACAACAAATAGGTACTAAAATTAAATGAATATTATAAAGAAACGAGATTATTTAATTTTTAATGGGCATCAGTAATTTTCACATAGCTTCACAATAATGCTAAAAGATGGCGCAGTCATTAACTATTCCATGGAACTAGGAGTTACGATTACGATCTATCCCAAAAGGGCAATTCTCCTAAATGTTGGCTAAGGCATGTCCAAGGCTGGAGAACGTAGGTTAAAACTAACTCAGGCTTATGTAACTTTTTTTGTAGATACTAGATAGTGTCCTCTATATCGTCCATCAAGAAAAAGAAGATAAAAGAGGTGAGATCCAGCTTAAAAAAAACTTAAACCTCCATTTTCTAACCTCCATGACTGATGTCCCACTGCTTATGTTGTATGTAACAAACTTATTTATTTAAAAACATAGTCGATTAAAAATTCTCAAAAAAATATATTTCAATAATGAATAATTAACCTTTAAAATAACAACAGTAGCGTGAGGTTACGTCTTAGAATTAGTTTTTTATTAGTATTTAAAGTCTGTCCCACGACTTTTTAATCATTACCGTGCTCTTGTGCAAACACTATCGTAACTACCCACATATCCATACAATTCGCATCGTCGTCGCGGCTAACGTACAAAGTCAGTTGCCTTGAGCAATTCATGCCGAATGGAGGTGTGTACGTCGTCGGGTTACTGAAATATTTGGCATTCTCCAACGGAAATTTCCATTTAGCAACTTTAATCGCTCATTCATAGGACTCTCACCATACCGTAAGTAGTTATCACATTTATATGTTTGTATTTTTTATATATTTCAAATATGTTTTACTTTCTAACAAAGCACATTAAAAAAATTACTATGTTTACTTATCAAGTAAAAATTTAATTACTAACCAATCCAAATTACCATGATCCTAATTACCATTATTACCAGGGCCATTTTACGTACTATGGTAATTGGGCATTAGCTAGGTAATTAGAGTAATGCTTGAATGTATGGGATCTTCTAGATTTTAACGGCCTCCCTGGCCCTGTGGTGAGTACTTTGGTCTTAAAAACTGGATCTTCATGGGTTTGACTCCCGGCTGGTGCAATTTTGGATGTTGTACAATTGTCTCCAGTCTAGTCTGGCCGAGGCTAGTTACCATCCAATACTCTACCAGCAAAGATGTGCCGCGCCATGTGATTTAGCGTTCTGGTACGTATCAGCGTAGAAACCGGTAAGTTGTTTAAGTTTAATACCAGGTAAGCTCGAAACCATCTTAGACTGCATTCACCACTTACCCCAGATTATCGCAGTCAAGGACCAACTTGTAGTAACATATAAAAAGTTATAAGTAATCTGTGTTGAATGATTATGGCTGTATTTTGATACTGTTTGGGTGTTGGTAATGACAACATCGTTATATTTACCAACAATAAAATTAACTAAACCGAAAAAGATGGGCAAAAAAGGCTCGAATGGTATGCGAAGATAAAAAAAGATCCTATATTATACCGAAAAAGATGGAGAATAAATCGTAATTCTTTTTATAGCTCAATCGCAATCAAATTCGCAGCATTGCAGCGTTGTATGGCGATTGACGACCTTTGGACCAGGTAAACCCCAGAACGTGGATCGCAACCCCTTCACCTTAACCAACGGCCGATATCGTGCAACAATCGCTTAGCTTCCACACTCCAGCATTCCGTGGTCTCCACTGCCAGAGGGACAAAAAGGTAGCTGTCCAGAATATGGACATCTTTACTCCTTTTTTTAATGCAACGGACTCTGCAGCGTCTACCTGTGTTTTCCGGCTGAGATGACATGGTGCGAATGTACTCATGCACGTCGCGTCCCTCAGCATGCATTTGCTATTTTGCCATGGGACGAGTGTCAAGCCATCAGGATGCTTGCCATCCATGTGACCCAAACCGAGTGGCTCGAGTACACACTACGCAGGGTACGTTGACCGAGACGAGGGCTGTGCGGACGATATCGTTCAGAGAGTGGTGACGAGAGAATCTGGCCACACAACGACTGCAACTCAATGCGTGGTGGCCGTTGGCTTCAACCATGTAACCGCAGATGCATCGATGGAATTCGCAAACAGGCATGCAACCATGTTGGGAAGTCCTCAGTAGATATGTAATCTTCGGCACAGCAAAATAGTTTTGCAAGAGCGTAAGCGTAACATGGGCTGAAAGATCTTTCCAATGTTCTTGAATGGCGGAGTGGCCTCCTTGCCTCAATGGCTTCCGGGATAGCAGAAGAAAAGATAGGAGACCCCAAGAGGAAAAAACTAGGTCTTCAAAGTGAGGGAACAGAAGACGGGACTCTGGATTACAGGGGAAAAACTCTCACTTAGGCATGTTCACCTTCAACCCCAGCTCCTTCAAGCAATGTATTAAAAGCAGTAGGTCACGTTCCACAACTTCAGGTTTGCCTCCTATAGTACCATCATCGAGTTACCAGATATTAAGGGGGGATTTGAGGTCGTGAAGAACTTTCTGATTGCTGAGGTTGAAGATGAGAGGTCTAAGCGGATCTCCCTGTTGGACATCAATCTGCGAAAGGATAGAGGTTTGGTTATAGAAGACATTGGAGGGGGAATGTTAAAATTGCTGAAGAAAAGGATACAGAGTAGGAATCATAACTTTGCTTCGCTCAGTAGAATGTCCTTTTCCAGTGTATTGAAAGCGTTATGTATGTCAAGCTCCATGATAACACAGTCCTTGTTGCTTGGGTCTATAGCGAACAAATGCGTTGCGTGGATAGCCTAGCTTAGTGTCAAGACCTAACAGGTGCGGTCGCAGGTAAGTCACTATTTCCTCCAAAGGCCTTTTTGTAGGTAAGCCTTGGTAGGTCTGATAGGAAAATAACTGAATTTATTGATCTCGTCAGCAAGGCAGACTTTTGTTATGAATCTTTGTACGATTATGATTGGCATGCCGTTTTTACGAGATTTACTGAGATGCTTCTTGTAGGTAACTAATTAACTATAATAATTAATCAATAAATAATCGGAATTGAATCAAGAAAATTTATAGTGACATTTTTATCTATTTTGTAAATCGTGATTGATACATTTGATTTATCAATTTTGAGGACTATTAATAAGTACCTACTTACCTAAGCAGATTTTTTTTTTATATTTAAAGAAATACTACGATATTTCTTTCAGTTTTATTACTTTATTTTTCCACATTTACAGATTAAATAGATTTTATTAATAAAAACACTTATGTTTTATTTTTGTTTCTCATTCACAAAATTTTAACAAATTACCATATAGCATATTCTAATCACCATATTCCGGACCTCATTACCATGTCACAATTTATCCTTACCATGGACACCATAATTACCAAATACGCTATTTCTCCAAGAAAACTAGGTTCTGGTGGAGGCCTTCCTCATCACTGTGATAAATGAAGGCACCTCTCTGTCAAGGCATACTTAAAAAACCAATAACTCAAAAAAAATTTTTTTCTTTTTCGTCGGACGTTTTAGCCAACAATTAGGAGAACTGCCCAAAAACAGTTTTGCGTCGACCATTATTATTTAGGTACATAATTTAAT
Source organism: Oeneis ivallda (assembly GCA_029955525.1). Taxonomy (NCBI): domain Eukaryota; kingdom Metazoa; phylum Arthropoda; class Insecta; order Lepidoptera; family Nymphalidae; genus Oeneis; species Oeneis ivallda. The sequence continues at coordinate 2,208,797 of JARPMR010000022.1, read as the reverse complement.
AACATATTATTCAATTAAAATTATTCTTTAGTTAAATATCAAACTTCAATAAACTATTAATTACTACATTTTGTATATTTTCTATTCGCGTCGATAGATGACGATTTGTACAGATGCCCGTAACCCGTTTTCAGTCGTTAGTACCTACATAATAATTCAATGTTTTCACTAACGTTACCTAACCTTTACGGGCTACCTATGATAAGTTAGGTAATGATTTCTGTCAACTTCTTTATCACGATCCTGTACGGGACACCTAAAAGGACATTGGAACGGATGTTAGGACTTAGGATTGTATTTAGGAGCTACCTACGTAAAGAGACTCCTACTTAGGGGATGATTTAGGTATGTTTGGTGAAAACGGGCAATAATAATAATGTCAGTTTTGGTCGTCATGTATCGATTGAATGAATAATCATGGGATACCGTAACCGCGAGGTCTCAGTTCGGGGCGAACCACTAGTGTTACCATTGATTTAGGATTGGTACTCGCTTCGCACACTAAGCTGCCAATCTTACTTATCATTACTGCTATCTGTAAAAGTTTACAAATGAGCAGGTGTAAGCGTTTTAATTTTCGTTGATATTGTGAAATGAAAATTGATGATTCTATCTGGCTTTTTGACGGGGATTCCAAAGATTTGGCCCAAAATACGCGGTAAAAAATACAGAAACTGCCAGGAAATTTACAGGAATTGCAATTGGTAAAAAACTTCTTACAAGCTTTTATATTTAACTTGCATTGTATGAAAAACATATACATAGTTTAAGTCAAATCTTGCAAGATGAATTAGATAATGAATTAGAACCACTTCCCGCTTTCCGATTGAGCTGAAATTTTGTATGTATATGTAAATCGGACGACAATGCAATATTATTGAGGGAGTTGATTTGATGATGGAGTTGAAAGATGGTTATCGGAACTCTGTAATTAAAGACCCCATTGTGTTGGATCGTTTGATTCGTCTTGACCAGTACTTTGATCCTAGATAGTTTGAAGATGTAATAAGCTACTAAAAGCTTTTTTTTTACACATAATTTTTTAAGCTATTGCATAGCTTTTATCGCGGGCTTTGAACTAGGACAAACAGTTTGAGCGCGGCGACCGAATCAAGAAATTCCGTAACGAAAAAAAACCTAACACCGTCGTTCAGTAAGCGTTCAACATTTTAGAGGTTCTCAAGTAGCTCTATTTGGCGCAGTGGGCGAGCGACCGCTTTCTTTGTATGATGTCGCAGGTTCGAAACTCACTCGCGAAGTAGTGACAGTTCGCTTTTCTTGTTTGTTTGTTTTTTTTTGTATAATTTTTATTATGCAAAAAAAAATATTGCATAAATATTATAATTGCAAAAGTTGATAAAAAATGCTATGCAATAGCTTTACCGCGGCAGTCCCCGAGTGCCACTTAATTTTTTTTTAATTTACAGTTGTTTAATTTAAACTTTATTTTACAGACTTAAAATAATACTAATAAAACAGATGATACAATCATTTAATCTACACATTCTCGGCTATCCACTGAGTGTAAGATGAGACGGCCGTGCTGATACCGGGGAAAGTAGCGTTAGCACACCCATGGCCCCAGGATACAACTCCTATCGTGATGTTTCCGTAGTACAAAGGTCCGCCGGAGTCGCCCTGGCAAGCATCCGCGCCCCCGATATCCAAGAGACCAGCACAGATCATATTCTCTGTTACTACTGGTCGGTTCGGGAGGGAAGCGTAGCGTTCACGGCAGAGGTCGTTGTTTATGGTGTATATTTGAACGTCCAGAAGGATCTCGGACGCGTTGCCACCTTGCTGCAAGAGTATAAAAGAGAATTACTTATTATAGTGTAGCGCTTGACGGTAGTTTAGAGTTTAGATAATAATAGGTAGATACAGTCTTAAATCAGGCATAAATCTAACAGAATTCCGAAATTCTGTTGATGCTTTTTGATTAGGTTAGACAATGGTAATAATTAGTAGTTGTTTTGTAACAACTTTTGAAAGCATTGAGCTGCTTCCAATTGGCTCACCAAAAACATGTAATAAGGAAATCAAGGCTGAGCACTTTATTTTTCACAGATGACCGTAACGTTTTTCATATTCTCTATCACTTTGGATAGTCAAATTGACTATCAGAATAATAGAAATATCTCATAATTATCATCAAAATTTCTGTAAAGAAATGACTCACTTGAGTGGTACCCCATCCGGCGTGGACCACGGGCAAGTTATCCGGGATAAGGGCTCCCTGGGGAGGAATGGCAGTTCTCTGGATGACGTCAGAGTATACCAGAGGGGTCACCAGCCTAACGATGCAGATGTCACCATCGTAGCGTGCGGCGACGGTGTACGATGGATGGTTGTAGGAGTACTGCACGTATGCGATCTCACCGCCGGTGTTACGCTCGCTGGTACCGGCTCTGATGCGGCGGAGTCGTGGCTCGTAGGTACTGGGAAACGATCATCATCATCATCATCATCATCATAATCATCATCAAATATGGTTGAGCGAAGCAACGGATGGGCCATGAGGCATTTGTCATGCTCGTGAATGGGTGCCGCCGTCGGGAATGGGGTGCTTTCTGTCTGCCCGTCTTAACATATTGTATTGAATTATAATTTATTTATTTTTATTTTTATTTATTTTTTTTTTTTTTAAATTTTTTTTTTTTTTTTATTATTTGTTATTATAGCGGCAATAGAAATAACAGTCTGTGAAAATTTCAACTATCCACCAATTACGGTTTACGAGATACAGCCCGCTGACAGATGGATGGACGGACGGACAGACGGACAGCGGGAGCTCAGTAATAGGGTCCCGTTAGCACCCTTTGGGTACGCAACCCTAAAAAGTAAGTTGATTGCGTTATGATGTTGGCGGCACATGACTGAGATCAGTCCCTGATGACGGTGTTCTTCCTATCGACCTGGATTATATAAGTGTTGATTTCTGCTGATGATGAGTCAAAAGTTACTCACGGGCCATGGAAGCAATGCGCAGCTGACAGCGCAGATCTCGCTGTCAGTATGTTGGCGGCACATGACTGAGACCAGTCCCTGATGACGGTGTTCTTCCTATCGACCTGGATTATATAGGTGTTGATTTCTGCTGATGATGAGTCAAAAGTTACTCATGGGCCATGGAAGCAATGCGCAGCTGACAGCGCTGATCTCGCTGTCAGTATGTTGGCGGCACATGACTGAGACCAGTCCCTGATGACGGTGTTCTTCCTATCGACCTGGATTATATAGGTGTTGATTTCTGCTGATGATGAGTCAAAAGGTACTCACGCGCCATGGAAGCAATGCGCAGCTGACAGCGCTGATCTCGCTGTCAGTATGTTGGCGGCACATGACTGAGACCAGTCCCTGATGACGGTGTTCTTCCTATCGACCTGGATTATATAGGTGTTGATTTCTGCTGATGATGAGTCAAAAGGTACTCACGCGCCATGGAAGCAATGCGCAGCTGACAGCGCAGATCTCGCTGTCAGGACGTTGGCGGCACATGACTGAGACCAGTCCCTGATGACGGTGTTCTTCCTATCGGCCTGGATTATATAGGTGTTGATTTCTGCTGATGATGAGTCAAAAGCTACTCACGGGCCATCGAAGCAATGCGCAGCTGACAGCACAGATCTCGCTGTCAGGATGTTGGCGGCACATGACTGAGACCAGACCCCGGTGACGGTGTTCTGCCTCTCCACCTGGACCAAGGAGGGGTAGTTCTCTATGGTTGTTGGAGATCCTCCTACTATGCGGTGTGGATGGACTGTTGAGAACACTGCAAAGTAATAGAAAAGCTTTTCGCTTGATGACCGCCAAACTTCAACACGAGGAAGGCACATGATAATGATGAATTGTGAAAGTATGTCGAACTTCCGCAATCCAGTCTAGTCCTTAGATTACTGCTTTATTCTACCACTGCACTGATGGTGATTATGATGAATAAAAACCACAATGGACTCTAATAAAATTTAGCACTTTAAAATATCATATTTCACAAACGGATCCCTGAATCGAAAAATGGTGTTGGCACGCCCACAATATTTTTGAAAAACCTATTCAACGACACCTCACAGCGATAGACGAGAAAAAAAATTCATCCCCACTTTACATGTAGGGGAGGTACCTACCCTAAAAAATATTTTTCACAATTTTTTTTCACCACTTTGTTGGCGTGATTAAGTTTTATACCCTTGTCCAATTACAATGTTCTATAACCAGTAAGTAGCCTTTGAGCTAAACCGCGGACAGACGAACAGACATGGCGAAACTATAAGGGTTCCTCGGTGGCCTAAAAGTGAGATACCTTTAAATAAGGCCTTCTTTTAAATAAATATATACCTATTTATTTACCAGCTACTTCCCACAACCTTCGTCCGCGTGAAGTTAGGTTTTAAGAATCCAGCGAGGATCCATTGTTTTCCGGGATTAAAAGTAGCCTATGTCACTCTTCAGGTCCTCAACTATACCCATGCAAAAATCAGGTCGATCCGTAGCTTCGTTGTGTGTTGAACAAAGGTGTTAAAAGTACACTAGAAAATGCTTGAACTCCTTAGTTCACAAGGTTTCCGCTTGGTGCGCTGACTGTAGAGTTATTGAGGAGTTCGATCAGTTTTTCCGTTGCTACGTGTTTGACGGACAAACCAACAAACAAATACGCTTTCAAATTTATAATATTGGTATCGATATAAGTAGGAGAAAAAAAATACCTGCAAAAAGCAATAACGTCAAATACCACGCCAACGTCATCCTGGTTTTTAGGTCAAACATTGAAATGTCAATAAATTCGTTTTGTACCATTTAAATACATTTTGTCTTTATTATAGGCTTATATTTTATTGTGCTGATAGTAGCAATAAAATAAACAAAGATAACATCATTTATATTATCGTAATGATTATGGTATTAAGGACCTTCAAACAAATTTTGAAAGCAACGTTTTTGTAGTTTATAATTTTGGAAAACATGTGTGTCACATAGAAAAAACATAATTATTTGATATAATTTTTATTAAGCTATTGCATAGCTTTTATGGCGGGCTTTGAACTAGGACAAACAGTTTAAGCGCGGCGACCGAATCAAGAAATTCCGTAACGAAAATAAACCTAACACCGTCATTCAGTAAGCGTTCAACATTTTAGAGGGTCACAAGTAGCTCTGTTTGGCGCAGTGGGCGAGCGGCCGCTTTCTTTACCGTATGGTGTATGATGTCGCAGGTTCGAATCTCACTCGCGAAGTAGTGACAGTGCGCTTTTCTTGTTTGTTTGTTTTTTAATTATTATTTTGCATAATTTTTATTATGCAAAAAAAATATTGCATAAATATTATAATTGCATAAATTGATAAAAAATGCTATGCAATAGCTTTACCGCGGCAGTCCCCGAGTGCCACTTTTTTGTTATTCGATCATAAGATCCTTGACTGATCACACTGGATGGTAAGATAGGTAGGTACCGTGCAGTCTTGATGGTAGCAAGCTAACTTGGAAGGGGGTATGACATAAATTAAACCCATACTTAATCTAAAATTTTATTTAGCAAGAAAGAAGGCTTATATGGTGTGACTAATAATCCAGTCGACGTATGGAGCAACAGCGGTACTGACTCCGGGGAAAGTGGCGTTGGCACATCCCTCGCCCCAGGAGACCACTCCGATGGTGATGTTCCCGTAGTAGAGAGGACCGACCTTGCAGTCTTGATGGTAGCAAGCTAACTTGGAAGGGGGTATGACATAAATTAAACCCATACTTAATCTAAAATTTTATTTAGCAAGAACGAAGGCTTATATGGTGTGACTAATAATCCAGTCGACGTATGGAGCAACAGCGGTACTGACTCCGGGGAAAGTGGCGTTGGCACATCCCTCGCCCCAGGAGACCACTCCGATGGTGATGTTCCCGTAGTAGAGAGGACCGACCTTGCAGTCTTGATGGTAGCAAGCTAACTTGGAAGGGGGTATGACATAAATTAAACCCATACTTAATCTAAAATTTTATTTAGCAAGAACGAAGGCTTATATGGTGTGACTAATAATCCAGTCGACGTATGGAGCAACAGCGGTACTGACTCCGGGGAAAGTGGCGTTGGCACATCCCTCGCCCCAGGAGACCACTCCGATGGTGATGTTCCCGTAGTAGAGAGGACCACCGGAGTCGCCTTGACAGGCGTCCTTGCCGCCAACGTCGAGGACTCCGGCGCAGATCATGTTCTCGGTGACGGGAGGACGGCCAGAGAGGGAAGCGTAGCGCTCGCGGCAGAGGGCGTTGTTGATTGTGTAGATTTGGACGTCGAGAAGAACTTCTGACGACGGGCCACCTTGCTGTTAAAAAAAGAACTGTTTCAGAAAATTACCTCTTACTGAGCTAAAGCTACACAAGGGACGCACGCATCAATATGTTTATACTACACCTGCTCGGAAAGTACCTTCTGATTTGTGTCAAATCGAGAAAGAGCGAGAAAGAAAATACGTCTTTACGTGGAGACAAATATGCGGGCTGAAAAAATGTATGAATTTTCATTACTTACGTGCTTTAGCGGGCTGAAAAGTTGTATGAAAATCCATTACATACGTGGTTGTTTTTTTTTTTAATTTTTGACAAAATTAGTTCAGTAACACAAATACTTAAAAAAATGGTGGTAAGCAAGCTACTTTTAAGGTACGCCAGCTACTTTAGAGGTACTCCGTCTACTTTAGAGGTACGCAGGCTACTTTGGTGGTACGCAGGCTACTTTGCAGGTACGCAGGCTACTTTGGTGGTACGCAGGCTACTTTTAAGGTACGCAGGCTACTTTGGAGGTACGCAGGCTACTTTGGTAGTACGCAAGCTACCTGCGTACCTCTAAAGTAGCCGGCGTACCTCGAAAGTAGCCTGCGTACCTTAAAAGTAGCCTGCGTACCTCCAAAGTAGCCTGCGTACCACCAAAGTAGCCTGCGTACCTCACAGGTACGCAGGCTACTTTTAAGGTACGACAGCTACTTTAGAGGTACGCAGGCTACTTTTAAGGTACGACACCTACTTTAGAGGTACGCCGGCTACTTTAGAGATACGCCGACTACTTTAGAGGTACGCAGGTAGCCTGCGTACCACCAATCTATAATACCTTTAACTATAATACCTTTATCTATAATACCTTTAACTTGGCTTTTTGAATGGCTAATGGCTGCTGGACCTGGTAATTTTACCTTGGTTAAGATTTTAGAACTATAATTATAAATAGTATTGGTGGTCAGTGTAAGTGACATCGGAAATAAGTTGCAAGAAGCCCTTTTAAGACGGTACGGTCATGTGGCACGGAAACAAAAAAGCTACTCGGCAACAGATATCTTAACATCTAGAGATATATCTCGCAGCCTTCAAATAAGCGCTGGCTGGATCTTTGAAGTGCTGATTTGAGAGCCATTAAGCTGCAAAAATCGGATGCCGAAGATCGGGCAAAGTGGTCAAGAGCATGCCGGAAAGTGAACCCCAGTCCCCACCTAGTGGGATTTAGCTTAGTCGAAGAAGAAGAATAATAAATAGTAGTGTATTTTAAATCCATACTTATTAAGATTTTGAAATACACGACTACGAAATGCGAAGATGTGTTAATGTGTTGGTTTAAACAAAATCCATTCGGACACACGACTTACTTATATCACGTCGCCGTTGCATCACAATTTTACGTTTCACAATCACGTTTCGACGACCTCCCCGGCGCGGCGCAGTGGTGAGCGCTGTGGTCTTATAACTGGGCGGTCTCGGGTTCGATTCCCGGCGTGGGCAATTTGAGAATTTAAAATTTCTGAATTGTCTCTGGTCTGGTCTGGTCTGGGAGGCCTTTATTGGCCGTGGCTAGTTACCACCCTACCGTCAAAGACGTGCCGCCAAGCGATTTAGCGTTCCGGCACGATGGCGTGTAGAAACCGATTAGGGGTATGGGTTGAATTTTCACAGCCGTACCCCTTCCAAGTTAGTCCGCTACCATCTTAGACTGCATCTTCACTTACCATCAGGTGAGATCGCAGTCAAGGACTATCTTGTCATCGTATCGTTTTAATTTTCGTTGATATTGTGAAATGAAAATTGATGATTCTATCTGGCTTTTTGACGGGGATTCCAAAGATTTGGCCCAAAATACGCGGTAAAAAATACAGAAACTGCCAGGAAATTTACAGGAATTGCAATTGGTAAAAAACTTCTTACAAGCTTTTATATTTAACTTGCACTGTATGAAAAACATATACATAGTTTAAGTCAAATCTTGCAAGATGAATTAGATAATGAATTAGAACCACTTCCCGCTTTCCGATTGAGCTGAAATTTTGTATGTATATGTAAATCGGACGACAATGCAATATTATTGAGGGAGTTGATTTGATGATGGAGTTGAAAGATGGTTATCGGAACTCTGTAATTAAAGACCCCATTGTGTTGGATCGTTTGATTCGTCTTGACCAGTACTTTGATCCTAGATAGTTTGAAGATGTAGTAAGCTACTAAAAGCTTGTTTTTTACACATAATTTTTTAAGCTATTGCATAGCTTTTATCGCGGGCTTTGAACTAGGACAAACAGTTTGAGCGCGGCGACCGAATCAAGAAATTCCGTAACGAAAAAAAACCTAACACCGTCGTTCAGTAAGCGTTCAACATTTTAGAGGTTCTCAAGTAGCTCTATTTGGCGCAGTGGGCGAGCGACCGCTTTCTTTGTATGATGTCGCAGGTTCGAAACTCACTCGCGAAGTAGTGACAGTTCGCTTTTCTTGTTTGTTTGTTTTTTTTTGTATAATTTTTATTATGCAAAAAAAAATATTGCATAAATATTATAATTGCAAAAGTTGATAAAAAATGCTATGCAATAGCTTTACCGCGGCAGTCCCCGAGTGCCACTTAATTTTTTTTTAATTTACAGTTGTTTAATTTAAACTTTATTTTACAGACTTAAAATAATACTAATAAAACAGATGATACAATCATTTAATCTACACATTCTCGGCTATCCACTGAGTGTAAGATGAGACGGCCGTGCTGATACCGGGGAAAGTAGCGTTAGCACACCCATGGCCCCAGGATACAACTCCTATCGTGATGTTTCCGTAGTACAAAGGTCCGCCGGAGTCGCCCTGGCAAGCATCCGCGCCCCCGATATCCAAGAGACCAGCACAGATCATATTCTCTGTTACTACTGGTCGGTTCGGGAGGGAAGCGTAGCGTTCACGGCAGAGGTCGTTGTTTATGGTGTATATTTGAACGTCCAGAAGGATCTCGGACGCGTTGCCACCTTGCTGCAAGAGTATAAAAGAGAATTATTATAGTGTAGCGCTTGACGGTAGTTTAGAGTTTAGATAATAATAGGTAGATACAGTCTTAAATCAGGCATAAATCTAACAGAATTCCGAAATTCTGTTGATGCTTTTTGATTAGGTTAGACAATGGTAATAATTAGTAGTTGTTTTGTAACAACTTTTGAAAGCATTGAGCGGCTTCCAATTGGCTCACCAAAAACATGTAATAAGGAAATCAAGGCTGAGCACTTTATTTTTCACAGATGACCGTAACGTTTTTCATATTCTCTATCACTTTGGATAGTCAAATTGACTATCAGAATAATAGAAATATCTCATAATTATCATCAAAATTTCTGTAAAGAAATGACTCACTTGAGTGGTACCCCATCCGGCGTGGACCACGGGCAAGTTATCCGGGATAAGGGCTCCCTGGGGAGGAATGGCAGTTCTCTGGATGACGTCAGAGTATACCAGAGGGGTCACCAGCCTAACGATGCAGATGTCACCATCGTAGCGTGCGGCGACGGTGTACGATGGATGGTTGTAGGAGTACTGCACGTATGCGATCTCACCGCCGGTGTTACGCTCGCTGGTACCGGCTCTGATGCGGCGGAGTCGTGGCTCGTAGGTACTGGGAAACGATCATCATCATCATCATCATCATCATAATCATCATCAAATATGGTTGAGCGAAGCAACGGATGGGCCATGAGGCATTTGTCATGCTCGTGAATGGGTGCCGCCGTCGGGAATGGGGTGCTTTCTGTCTGCCCGTCTTAACATATTGTATTGAATTATAATTTATTTATTTTTATTTATTTTTTTTTATTTTTTATTTTTTAATTTTATTTTATTTTTATTATTTGTTATTATAGCGGCAATAGAAATAACAGTCTGTGAAAATTTCAACTATCCACCAATTACGGTTTACGAGATACAGCCCGCTGACAGATGGATGGACGGACGGACAGACGGACAGCGGGAGCTCAGTAATAGGGTCCCGTTAGCACCCTTTGGGTACGGAACCCTAAAAAGTAAGTTGATTGCGTTATGATGTTGGCGGCACATGACTGAGATCAGTCCCTGATGACGGTGTTCTTCCTATCGACCTGGATTATATAAGTGTTGATTTCTGCTGATGATGAGTCAAAAGTTACTCACGGGCCATGGAAGCAATGCGCAGCTGACAGCGCAGATCTCGCTGTCAGTATGTTGGCGGCACATGACTGAGACCAGTCCCTGATGACGGTGTTCTTCCTATCGACCTGGATTATATAGGTGTTGATTTCTGCTGATGATGAGTCAAAAGTTACTCATGGGCCATGGAAGCAATGCGCAGCTGACAGCGCTGATCTCGCTGTCAGTATGTTGGCGGCACATGACTGAGACCAGTCCCTGATGACGGTGTTCTTCCTATCGACCTGGATTATATAGGTGTTGATTTCTGCTGATGATGAGTCAAAAGGTACTCACGCGCCATGGAAGCAATGCGCAGCTGACAGCGCTGATCTCGCTGTCAGTATGTTGGCGGCACATGACTGAGACCAGTCCCTGATGACGGTGTTCTTCCTATCGACCTGGATTATATAGGTGTTGATTTCTGCTGATGATGAGTCAAAAGGTACTCACGCGCCATGGAAGCAATGCGCAGCTGACAGCGCAGATCTCGCTGTCAGGACGTTGGCGGCACATGACTGAGACCAGTCCCTGATGACGGTGTTCTTCCTATCGGCCTGGATTATATAGGTGTTGATTTCTGCTGATGATGAGTCAAAAGCTACTCACGGGCCATCGAAGCAATGCGCAGCTGACAGCACAGATCTCGCTGTCAGGATGTTGGCGGCACATGACTGAGACCAGACCCCGGTGACGGTGTTCTGCCTCTCCACCTGGACCAAGGAGGGGTAGTTCTCTATGGTTGTTGGAGATCCTCCTACTATGCGGTGTGGATGGACTGTTGAGAACACTGCAAAGTAATAGAAAAGCTTTTCGCTTGATGACCGCCAAACTTCAACACGAGGAAGGCACATGATAATGATGAATTGTGAAAGTATGTCGAACTTCCGCAATCCAGTCTAGTCCTTAGATTACTGCTTTATTCTACCACTGCACTGATGGTGATTATGATGAATAAAAACCACAATGGACTCTAATAAAATTTAGCACTTTAAAATATCATATTTCACAAACGGATCCCTGAATCGAAAAATGGTGTTGGCACGCCCACAATATTTTTGAAAAACCTATTCAACGACACCTCACAGCGATAGACGAGAAAAAAAATTCATCCCCACTTTACATGTAGGGGAGGTACCTACCCTAAAAAATATTTTTCACAATTTTTTTTCACCACTTTGTTGGCGTGATTAAGTTTTATACCCTTGTCCAATTACAATGTTCTATAACCAGTAAGTAGCCTTTGAGCTAAACCGCGGACAGACGAACAGACATGGCGAAACTATAAGGGTTCCTCGGTGGCCTAAAAGTGAGATACCTTTAAATAAGGCCTTCTTTTAAATAAATATATACCTATTTATTTACCAGCTACTTCCCACAACCTTCGTCCGCGTGAAGTTAGGTTTTAAGAATCCAGCGAGGATCCATTGTTTTCCGGGATTAAAAGTAGCCTATGTCACTCTTCAGGTCCTCAACTATACCCATGCAAAAATCAGGTCGATCCGTAGCTTCGTTGTGTGTTGAACAAAGGTGTTAAAAGTACACTAGAAAATGCTTGAACTCCTTAGTTCACAAGGTTTCCGCTTGGTGCGCTGACTGTAGAGTTATTGAGGAGTTCGATCAGTTTTTCCGTTGCTACGTGTTTGACGGACAAACCAACAAACAAATACGCTTTCAAATTTATAATATTGGTATCGATATAAGTAGGAGAAAAAAAATACCTGCAAAAAGCAATAACGTCAAATACCACGCCAACGTCATCCTGGTTTTTAGGTCAAACATTGAAATGTCAATAAATTCGTTTTGTACCATTTAAATACATTTTGTCTTTATTATAGGCTTATATTTTATTGTGCTGATAGTAGCAATAAAATAAACAAAGATAACATCATTTATATTATCGTAATGATTATGGTATTAAGGACCTTCAAACAAATTTTGAAAGCAACGTTTTTGTAGTTTATAATTTTGGAAAACATGTGTGTCACATAGAAAAAACATAATTATTTGATATAATTTTTATTAAGCTATTGCATAGCTTTTATGGCGGGCTTTGAACTAGGACAAACAGTTTAAGCGCGGCGACCGAATCAAGAAATTCCGTAACGAAAATAAACCTAACACCGTCATTCAGTAAGCGTTCAACATTTTAGAGGGTCACAAGTAGCTCTGTTTGGCGCAGTGGGCGAGCGGCCGCTTTCTTTACCGTATGGTGTATGATGTCGCAGGTTCGAATCTCACTCGCGAAGTAGTGACAGTGCGCTTTTCTTGTTTGTTTGTTTTTTAATTATTATTTTGCATAATTTTTATTATGCAAAAAAAATATTGCATAAATATTATAATTGCATAAATTGATAAAAAATGCTATGCAATAGCTTTACCGCGGCAGTCCCCGAGTGCCACTTTTTTGTTATTCGATCATAAGATCCTTGACTGATCACACTGGATGGTAAGATAGGTAGGTACCGTGCAGTCTTGATGGTAGCAAGCTAACTTGGAAGGGGGTATGACATAAATTAAACCCATACTTAATCTAAAATTTTATTTAGCAAGAAAGAAGGCTTATATGGTGTGACTAATAATCCAGTCGACGTATGGAGCAACAGCGGTACTGACTCCGGGGAAAGTGGCGTTGGCACATCCCTCGCCCCAGGAGACCACTCCGATGGTGATGTTCCCGTAGTAGAGAGGACCGACCTTGCAGTCTTGATGGTAGCAAGCTAACTTGGAAGGGGGTATGACATAAATTAAACCCATACTTAATCTAAAATTTTATTTAGCAAGAACGAAGGTTTATATGGTGTGACTAATAATCCAGTCGACGTATGGAGCAACAGCGGTACTGACTCCGGGGAAAGTGGCGTTGGCACATCCCTCGCCCCAGGAGACCACTCCGATGGTGATGTTCCCGTAGTAGAGAGGACCACCGGAGTCGCCTTGACAGGCGTCCTTGCCGCCAACGTCGAGGACTCCGGCGCAGATCATGTTCTCGGTGACGGGAGGACGGCCAGAGAGGGAAGCGTAGCGCTCGCGGCAGAGGGCGTTGTTGATTGTGTAGATTTGGACGTCGAGAAGAACTTCTGACGACGGGCCACCTTGCTGTTAAAAAAAGAACTGTTTCAGAAAATTACCTCTTACTGAGCTAAAGCTACACAAGGGACGCACGCATCAATATGTTTATACTACACCTGCTCGGAAAGTACCTTCTGATTTGTGTCAAATCGAGAAAGAGCGAGAAAGAAAATACGTCTTTACGTGGAGAAATATGCGGGCTGAAAAAATGTATGAATTTTCATTACTTACGTGCTTTAGCGGGCTGAAAAGTTGTATGAAAATCCATTACATACGTGGTTGTTTTTTTTTTTAATTTTTGACAAAATTAGTTCAGTAACACAAATACTTAAAAAAATGGTGGTAAGCAAGCTACTTTTAAGGTACGCCAGCTACTTTAGAGGTACTCCGTCTACTTTAGAGGTACGCAGGCTACTTTGGTGGTACGCAGGCTACTTTGCAGGTACGCAGGCTACTTTGGTGGTACGCAGGCTACTTTTAAGGTACGCAGGCTACTTTGGAGGTACGCAGGCTACTTTGGTAGTACGCAAGCTACCTGCGTACCTCTAAAGTAGCCGGCGTACCTCGAAAGTAGCCTGCGTACCTTAAAAGTAGCCTGCGTACCTCCAAAGTAGCCTGCGTACCACCAAAGTAGCCTGCGTACCTCACAGGTACGCAGGCTACTTTTAAGGTACGACAGCTACTTTAGAGGTACGCAGGCTACTTTTAAGGTACGACACCTACTTTAGAGGTACGCCGGCTACTTTAGAGATACGCCGACTACTTTAGAGGTACGCAGGTAGCCTGCGTACCACCAATCTATAATACCTTTAACTATAATACCTTTATCTATAATACCTTTAACTTGGCTTTTTGAATGGCTAATGGCTGCTGGACCTGGTAATTTTACCTTGGTTAAGATTTTAGAACTATAATTATAAATAGTATTGGTGGTCAGTGTAAGTGACATCGGAAATAAGTTGCAAGAAGCCCTTTTAAGACGGTACGGTCATGTGGCACGGAAACAAAAAAGCTACTCGGCAACAGATATCTTAACATCTAGAGATATATCTCGCAGCCTTCAAATAAGCGCTGGCTGGATCTTAGAAGTGCTGATTTGAGAGCCATTAAGCTGCAAAAATCGGATGCCGAAGATCGGGCAAAGTGGTCAAGAGCATGCCGGAAAGTGAACCCCAGTCCCCACCTAGTGGGATTTAGCTTAGTCGAAGAAGAAGAATAATAAATAGTAGTGTATTTTAAATCCATACTTATTAAGATTTTGAAATACACGACTACGAAATGCGAAGATGTGTTAATGTGTTGGTTTAAACAAAATCCATTCGGACACACGACTTACTTATATCACGTCGCCGTTGCATCACAATTTTACGTTTCACAATCACGTTTCGACGACCTCCCCGGCGCGGCGCAGTGGTGAGCGCTGTGGTCTTATAACTGGGCGGTCTCGGGTTCGATTCCCGGCGTGGGCAATTTGAGAATTTAAAATTTCTGAATTGTCTCTGGTCTGGTCTGGTCTGGGAGGCCTTTATTGGCCGTGGCTAGTTACCACCCTACCGTCAAAGACGTGCCGCCAAGCGATTTAGCGTTCCGGCACGATGGCGTGTAGAAACCGATTAGGGGTATGGGTTGAATTTTCACAGCCGTACCCCTTCCAAGTTAGTCCGCTACCATCTTAGACTGCATCTTCACTTACCATCAGGTGAGATCGCAGTCAAGGACTATCTTGTCATCGTATCGTTTTAATTTTCGTTGATATTGTGAAATGAAAATTGATGATTCTATCTGGCTTTTTGACGGGGATTCCAAAGATTTGGCCCAAAATACGCGGTAAAAAATACAGAAACTGCCAGGAAATTTACAGGAATTGCAATTGGTAAAAAACTTCTTACAAGCTTTTATATTTAACTTGCATTGTATGAAAAACATATACATAGTTTAAGTCAAATCTTGCAAGATGAATTAGATAATGAATTAGAACCACTTCCCGCTTTCCGATTGAGCTGAAATTTTGTATGTATATGTAAATCGGACGACAATGCAATATTATTGAGGGAGTTGATTTGATGATGGAGTTGAAAGATGGTTATCGGAACTCTGTAATTAAAGACCCCATTGTGTTGGATCGTTTGATTCGTCTTGACCAGTACTTTGATCCTAGATAGTTTGAAGATGTAGTAAGCTACTAAAAGCTTGTTTTTTACACATAATTTTTTAAGCTATTGCATAGCTTTTATCGCGGGCTTTGAACTAGGACAAACAGTTTGAGCGCGGCGACCGAATCAAGAAATTCCGTAACGAAAAAAACCTAACACCGTCGTTCAGTAAGCGTTCAACATTTTAGAGGTTCTCAAGTAGCTCTATTTGGCGCAGTGGGCGAGCGACCGCTTTCTTTGTATGATGTCGCAGGTTCGAAACTCACTCGCGAAGTAGTGACAGTTCGCTTTTCTTGTTTGTTTGTTTTTTTTTGTATAATTTTTATTATGCAAAAAAAAATATTGCATAAATATTATAATTGCAAAAGTTGATAAAAAATGCTATGCAATAGCTTTACCGCGGCAGTCCCCGAGTGCCACTTAATTTTTTTTTAATTTACAGTTGTTTAATTTAAACTTTATTTTACAGACTTAAAATAATACTAATAAAACAGATGATACAATCATTTAATCTACACATTCTCGGCTATCCACTGAGTGTAAGATGAGACGGCCGTGCTGATACCGGGGAAAGTAGCGTTAGCACACCCATGGCCCCAGGATACAACTCCTATCGTGATGTTTCCGTAGTACAAAGGTCCGCCGGAGTCGCCCTGGCAAGCATCCGCGCCCCCGATATCCAAGAGACCAGCACAGATCATATTCTCTGTTACTACTGGTCGGTTCGGGAGGGAAGCGTAGCGTTCACGGCAGAGGTCGTTGTTTATGGTGTATATTTGAACGTCCAGAAGGATCTCGGACGCGTTGCCACCTTGCTGCAAGAGTATAAAAGAGAATTATTATAGTGTAGCGCTTGACGGTAGTTTAGAGTTTAGATAATAATAGGTAGATACAGTCTTAAATCAGGCATAAATCTAACAGAATTCCGAAATTCTGTTGATGCTTTTTGATTAGGTTAGACAATGGTAATAATTAGTAGTTGTTTTGTAACAACTTTTGAAAGCATTGAGCGGCTTCCAATTGGCTCACCAAAAACATGTAATAAGGAAATCAAGGCTGAGCACTTTATTTTTCACAGATGACCGTAACGTTTTTCATATTCTCTATCACTTTGGATAGTCAAATTGACTATCAGAATAATAGAAATATCTCATAATTATCATCAAAATTTCTGTAAAGAAATGACTCACTTGAGTGGTACCCCATCCGGCGTGGACCACGGGCAAGTTATCCGGGATAAGGGCTCCCTGGGGAGGAATGGCAGTTCTCTGGATGACGTCAGAGTATACCAGAGGGGTCACCAGCCTAACGATGCAGATGTCACCATCGTAGCGTGCGGCGACGGTGTACGATGGATGGTTGTAGGAGTACTGCACGTATGCGATCTCACCGCCGGTGTTACGCTCGCTGGTACCGGCTCTGATGCGGCGGAGTCGTGGCTCGTAGGTACTGGGAAACGATCATCATCATCATCATCATCATCATCATAATCATCATCAAATATGGTTGAGCGAAGCAACGGATGGGCCATGAGGCATTTGTCATGCTCGTGAATGGGTGCCGCCGTCGGGAATGGGGTGCTTTCTGTCTGCCCGTCTTAACATATTGTATTGAATTATAATTTATTTATTTTTATTTATTTTTTTTTATTTTTTATTTTTTAATTTTATTTTATTTTTATTATTTGTTATTATAGCGGCAATAGAAATAACAGTCTGTGAAAATTTCAACTATCCACCAATTACGGTTTACGAGATACAGCCCGCTGACAGATGGATGGACGGACGGACAGACGGACAGCGGGAGCTCAGTAATAGGGTCCCGTTAGCACCCTTTGGGTACGGAACCCTAAAAAGTAAGTTGATTGCGTTATGATGTTGGCGGCACATGACTGAGATCAGTCCCTGATGACGGTGTTCTTCCTATCGACCTGGATTATATAAGTGTTGATTTCTGCTGATGATGAGTCAAAAGTTACTCACGGGCCATGGAAGCAATGCGCAGCTGACAGCGCAGATCTCGCTGTCAGTATGTTGGCGGCACATGACTGAGACCAGTCCCTGATGACGGTGTTCTTCCTATCGACCTGGATTATATAGGTGTTGATTTCTGCTGATGATGAGTCAAAAGTTACTCATGGGCCATGGAAGCAATGCGCAGCTGACAGCGCTGATCTCGCTGTCAGTATGTTGGCGGCACATGACTGAGACCAGTCCCTGATGACGGTGTTCTTCCTATCGACCTGGATTATATAGGTGTTGATTTCTGCTGATGATGAGTCAAAAGGTACTCACGCGCCATGGAAGCAATGCGCAGCTGACAGCGCTGATCTCGCTGTCAGTATGTTGGCGGCACATGACTGAGACCAGTCCCTGATGACGGTGTTCTTCCTATCGACCTGGATTATATAGGTGTTGATTTCTGCTGATGATGAGTCAAAAGGTACTCACGCGCCATGGAAGCAATGCGCAGCTGACAGCGCAGATCTCGCTGTCAGGACGTTGGCGGCACATGACTGAGACCAGTCCCTGATGACGGTGTTCTTCCTATCGGCCTGGATTATATAGGTGTTGATTTCTGCTGATGATGAGTCAAAAGCTACTCACGGGCCATCGAAGCAATGCGCAGCTGACAGCACAGATCTCGCTGTCAGGATGTTGGCGGCACATGACTGAGACCAGACCCCGGTGACGGTGTTCTGCCTCTCCACCTGGACCAAGGAGGGGTAGTTCTCTATGGTTGTTGGAGATCCTCCTACTATGCGGTGTGGATGGACTGTTGAGAACACTGCAAAGTAATAGAAAAGCTTTTCGCTTGATGACCGCCAAACTTCAACACGAGGAAGGCACATGATAATGATGAATTGTGAAAGTATGTCGAACTTCCGCAATCCAGTCTAGTCCTTAGATTACTGCTTTATTCTACCACTGCACTGATGGTGATTATGATGAATAAAAACCACAATGGACTCTAATAAAATTTAGCACTTTAAAATATCATATTTCACAAACGGATCCCTGAATCGAAAAATGGTGTTGGCACGCCCACAATATTTTTGAAAAACCTATTCAACGACACCTCACAGCGATAGACGAGAAAAAAAATTCATCCCCACTTTACATGTAGGGGAGGTACCTACCCTAAAAAATATTTTTCACAATTTTTTTTCACCACTTTGTTGGCGTGATTAAGTTTTATACCCTTGTCCAATTACAATGTTCTATAACCAGTAAGTAGCCTTTGAGCTAAACCGCGGACAGACGAACAGACATGGCGAAACTATAAGGGTTCCTCGGTGGCCTAAAAGTGAGATACCTTTAAATAAGGCCTTCTTTTAAATAAATATATACCTATTTATTTACCAGCTACTTCCCACAACCTTCGTCCGCGTGAAGTTAGGTTTTAAGAATCCAGCGAGGATCCATTGTTTTCCGGGATTAAAAGTAGCCTATGTCACTCTTCAGGTCCTCAACTATACCCATGCAAAAATCAGGTCGATCCGTAGCTTCGTTGTGTGTTGAACAAAGGTGTTAAAAGTACACTAGAAAATGCTTGAACTCCTTAGTTCACAAGGTTTCCGCTTGGTGCGCTGACTGTAGAGTTATTGAGGAGTTCGATCAGTTTTTCCGTTGCTACGTGTTTGACGGACAAACCAACAAACAAATACGCTTTCAAATTTATAATATTGGTATCGATATAAGTAGGAGAAAAAAAATACCTGCAAAAAGCAATAACGTCAAATACCACGCCAACGTCATCCTGGTTTTTAGGTCAAACATTGAAATGTCAATAAATTCGTTTTGTACCATTTAAATACATTTTGTCTTTATTATAGGCTTATATTTTATTGTGCTGATAGTAGCAATAAAATAAACAAAGATAACATCATTTATATTATCGTAATGATTATGGTATTAAGGACCTTCAAACAAATTTTGAAAGCAACGTTTTTGTAGTTTATAATTTTGGAAAACATGTGTGTCACATAGAAAAAACATAATTATTTGATATAATTTTTATTAAGCTATTGCATAGCTTTTATGGCGGGCTTTGAACTAGGACAAACAGTTTAAGCGCGGCGACCGAATCAAGAAATTCCGTAACGAAAATAAACCTAACACCGTCATTCAGTAAGCGTTCAACATTTTAGAGGGTCACAAGTAGCTCTGTTTGGCGCAGTGGGCGAGCGGCCGCTTTCTTTACCGTATGGTGTATGATGTCGCAGGTTCGAATCTCACTCGCGAAGTAGTGACAGTGCGCTTTTCTTGTTTGTTTGTTTTTTAATTATTATTTTGCATAATTTTTATTATGCAAAAAAAATATTGCATAAATATTATAATTGCATAAATTGATAAAAAATGCTATGCAATAGCTTTACCGCGGCAGTCCCCGAGTGCCACTTTTTTGTTATTCGATCATAAGATCCTTGACTGATCACACTGGATGGTAAGATAGGTAGGTACCGTGCAGTCTTGATGGTAGCAAGCTAACTTGGAAGGGGGTATGACATAAATTAAACCCATACTTAATCTAAAATTTTATTTAGCAAGAAAGAAGGCTTATATGGTGTGACTAATAATCCAGTCGACGTATGGAGCAACAGCGGTACTGACTCCGGGGAAAGTGGCGTTGGCACATCCCTCGCCCCAGGAGACCACTCCGATGGTGATGTTCCCGTAGTAGAGAGGACCGACCTTGCAGTCTTGATGGTAGCAAGCTAACTTGGAAGGGGGTATGACATAAATTAAACCCATACTTAATCTAAAATTTTATTTAGCAAGAACGAAGGCTTATATGGTGTGACTAATAATCCAGTCGACGTATGGAGCAACAGCGGTACTGACTCCGGGGAAAGTGGCGTTGGCACATCCCTCGCCCCAGGAGACCACTCCGATGGTGATGTTCCCGTAGTAGAGAGGACCACCGGAGTCGCCTTGACAGGCGTCCTTGCCGCCAACGTCGAGGACTCCGGCGCAGATCATGTTCTCGGTGACGGGAGGACGGCCAGAGAGGGAAGCGTAGCGCTCGCGGCAGAGGGCGTTGTTGATTGTGTAGATTTGGACGTCGAGAAGAACTTCTGACGACGGGCCACCTTGCTGTTAAAAAAAGAACTGTTTCAGAAAATTACCTCTTACTGAGCTAAAGCTACACAAGGGACGCACGCATCAATATGTTTATACTACACCTGCTCGGAAAGTACCTTCTGATTTGTGTCAAATCGAGAAAGAGCGAGAAAGAAAATACGTCTTTACGTGGAGACAAATATGCGGGCTGAAAAAATGTATGAATTTTCATTACTTACGTGCTTTAGCGGGCTGAAAAGTTGTATGAAAATCCATTACATACGTGGTTGTTTTTTTTTTTAATTTTTGACAAAATTAGTTCAGTAACACAAATACTTAAAAAAATGGTGGTAAGCAAGCTACTTTTAAGGTACGCCAGCTACTTTAGAGGTACTCCGTCTACTTTAGAGGTACGCAGGCTACTTTGGTGGTACGCAGGCTACTTTGCAGGTACGCAGGCTACTTTGGTGGTACGCAGGCTACTTTTAAGGTACGCAGGCTACTTTGGAGGTACGCAGGCTACTTTGGTAGTACGCAAGCTACCTGCGTACCTCTAAAGTAGCCGGCGTACCTCGAAAGTAGCCTGCGTACCTTAAAAGTAGCCTGCGTACCTCCAAAGTAGCCTGCGTACCACCAAAGTAGCCTGCGTACCTCACAGGTACGCAGGCTACTTTTAAGGTACGACAGCTACTTTAGAGGTACGCAGGCTACTTTTAAGGTACGACACCTACTTTAGAGGTACGCCGGCTACTTTAGAGATACGCCGACTACTTTAGAGGTACGCAGGTAGCCTGCGTACCACCAATCTATAATACCTTTAACTATAATACCTTTATCTATAATACCTTTAACTTGGCTTTTTG